>JALLAR010001378.1:0-10432 GCA_036939335.1 Conticribra guillardii
CCACCAATCCAGCCACCAATCCAGCCACCAATCCAGCCACCAATCCAGCCACCAACACAATCAGTTATCCAGCCACCAATCCAGCCACCAATCCAGCCACCAATCCAGCCACCAACACAATCAGTTATCCACCCAACACTTCACCCACCAACCAATCCATTAGTCCACCCATCACCACACACACCAATCCACCAAGCATTTCACCCATCACTCCATCCACCAACCCTACCACCACCCCAGCCATTATGCCAGACACTAATCCAGCCAACAAACTTACCAGCATCACCACCAACAGAGTATCCAGATATCCAGCCATCTATCCTACCAGGAACTCAACCAGCACTGCCACAATTTACACCAAAAATTATGTCATTGTTTGAGTTGAACGATTGTAATGTTTACACAGAGCATGTGGTAACACAAATGTCTCCAATTCAACAAGATGATACTGTATCAATACGATACTATCCTACTGACAAAAAATCAGTAATCATCGATCTCAATGCTAAAGTTGGAGACAAGATGAGAGGGGCTGGGGGATTGTGTTTCAAGGCAAGAATGAAAATTCCTTCATTCCAGCTGGTAGTGTCATTGGGGAGTACTGTGGAGAAATTATTTCCTTACAAGAAAAAAAAAAGAGAGAACAAGCATGGAAGGGAAAAAAAGAGAACAAAGGATGTCCTAATGCATACACTTTAGCACTTGATGACCCTTGTAAGGATCTTCATTACAATGACAATGTGCCATGGTATATTGATGCTAGAGAGGAAGGAAGCTTGATGAGATTTGTAAATCATTCTTGCGATCCAAACTGTGGATATAAAACAGTTTGGATCAATGGATTCCTTCGTGCATTTGTGGTTGCTATTAAAAGAATCTCATATGTGTCCTTCAAGAAAAGAAAATATGCTCCTGAACTCACAGTAATGTATTGCAAAACAAAAGATTTGGGTTTTGAGTGCAGATGTAAAATATGCACAAAAGATAAAAAGAAATAAATTTTCTCATTAACACATCTACAAATATTTTAGTGTGTGAAATCAACTGTTGAGTATTTTTGTAGAACTATCTAAATTTAATTACAATTTAAACAACTGGTGAATATTTTTGGGCAATTCTCTGTGTTCAAAAGACAACCTTTTTCTGTCTCCAGAATGGGACATTTTTTTCTATTTCTTGTGTCACTTTTTCCCCCAAAATCTATCATCATTAACTTTATCCTAATGCATCATTTTCAGGTGTTTTGTGAATCTTCAGTTGTCACCAGTCACCAATCTTCATAATCCGTCATCCATCATCACTCCTCACCCATCTGATATCATCCATCATCACTCCTCATTCATCTTCCATCATCACCTTCTCTAGCCAACCTGTGCCCCCTCGTAGTATGGTACATAAACGATGTCCGTCGCGTCATGATCATGCTTATTTTTTGAACACATTATGATCAAACGACCTCCGCAAAAAAAATCCTCCACGAGAGCCAACGTCGACGATGAAGATGTAGAAAACTCCTCCCTCGTGGCACAGGCATACACGGCAAGGGAAGAATCGTCTATCCGCGGAATGTCAGATTGGGAGAGCAATGCAGGAGTCGACAGCACAGTTGACGGCTCATTGATGCCGTCTCGACTTTTGAGGGCTGGGGATGTCGTGACATCTGCCACCGCTGATGATTTTGATGTGGATGATTCCTCGTCGAGTTCGCGTCAACGAAGTCGGAGGAGCGAAAAGCGGCTGTATCGATGGTGGTTCAATGTCATCTCTCGCGTGAGTCGCTCTGCATCGTCGTTGTTGAATCAGCATTCGCCTAATTTGACAGATATTTTAGATGGCAACGAAGAACATCCGCTGGCCACTGTAGAAGAACGTCGAGGGTGCCAGAGATCCATACCAGAGGACGATGTTGTTACTTGTGTGCCCATTGCAGCCGAACGTGTTGGTGAAAGCGAGGTTTTCGCGCTTCGTGAAGAAGTGGCCCGTTTGAAGAAAAGAGTTCAAGAGTTAGAAAGTAGTTCTAGCAGTATCATAAGTGGAAATCAAGATAATAGAGAGGCATTGTCAACTCCGGAATCGCTATCTTTCGGTGCAGAAAATATCCCATCAGTCACACCAGTGATGATGCTTGAACCCGATCAAATATCCAGATATTCGCGTCAGCTTCTTCTGAAGGATGGATTCGGTGTAGCGGGACAAAAAAAACTTCTCTCCACTTCAGCACTTGTTGTCGGGGCCGGGGGCATTGGTTCTACTGTTTTACTTTATCTGGCCGCAGCTGGCGTGGGACATGTGACAATTGTAGACTACGATTGTGTCGAGATGAGCAATTTACATAGACAAATTATCCATAAAGATGAGAATTCATCCAAAAATTACGATCAGCTAGGGATGAATAAAGCAATGTCGGCAAAGCAGTCGGTCTTGGCTTTGAATCCTACAATATCATGCACGGCACTGGCTGTAATGATTGATGGCGATAATGCATTGCAATTAGTATCCGAACATTGTATTGTTATCGATGCATGCGACAACCCCAGAACGCGGTATCTACTGAATGATGCATGCATTTTGGCGGGAAAGCCGCTAGTATCGGGAAGCGCTATGGGGACAGAGGGCCAGTTAACTGTTTACAATTATCGTCCAGATATCACAACTCCTAATCAGAGTAATCCTAGAAATCAAAATGAATCTGCTCTTGCATGCTATCGATGCTTATATCCAAATCCTGTTCCATCCGAGGGTTCCAAAAGTTGCAGTGACAATGGTGTTTTGGGACCAGTGCCTGGGATCATTGGTGTTTTGCAAGCGGTTGAAGTGCTTAAAGTTGTAACCGGAATCGGAAACATCATGTATGACCGATTGATGATGTATGATTCCCTTCATTGTTCCTTCATGAATATCAAAAAGCCTCAAGCAAAGAAAAATTGTGCAGTGTGTTCACCTGGTGCCACAATCCTTTCCATGAAAGATAGTGAACAATCGCTGGAAAATGTCCGTGGTCCCAGTGCCTGTGGTCTGCCTAACCAACAATTAGGAAAACTTCCCAGTGAACACAACATACAATGCAATGAATACGATCAAATTCGTAAAAATGGACAACCTCATGTACTTCTTGATGTTCGTGTGACGCGTCAATTCGAAATGTGCTCTTTGGAGGGATCAATCAACGTACCCCTAGAGAATCTGGAAGCCGAGCTTGGGAGGGTTGGTGAGTTATCCAATGGAGAGCTGCCTGTTTATTGTTTGTGCAGAAGAGGTATCGCATCTGCTGAGGCAACAAGAATCATACAAAAGTCAATTGATGAAGGAAACACCAGACTCATACATTCAGTTTACAATATTGCTGGGGGGTTGAGCTCGTGGGTGAAAACTGTAGATTCGAAATTTCCTCAATACTAATAATGTTGGATATTTCACGTGATTATTATCCAAGATAGAGAATAATTATTATTAGTAAGCATGCAAAAATTCAATGCACCATTGTTTTTGTAGAATCAGTTATGTGAGATCAAACGTGAGATCAAGGAAATTTCCTTAGCGAGATCAGGGTGAGATAATGGTCTTGTGCTATTATGCGTGCGTTGCCCGAGCGAGGTTGCCCGTCAAACGTCCGTCCCATGCCCACAGCCCACAGACGGCGCCTGCGACACCGGATGGACACTACCACACTAACAGAATCTCGCATTATAAAGCTAATTTGTTTTAAGTATAGGAGGGGGAAGTATTTAGAACGTACCAACCTGCGCTTTGGTACGTTTCTCATACTTTCCCCTGTCCGTCATATAAAAAATAAGCTATAATGCGAGATTCTGTTAGTGTATGTGGACACTACTTGCTTGCTAGCTTGGAGAGGAGAAAAACGAAAAACACGTCTATCATAATATTATTATTTCGAGGCAAATGGAAACTTGATGACATGTCCTCCGCCAAAGCAAAATTCGACAGTGATGGTTTCGACCTCGATGCCCTAGCGTCGTCGGAAAACACCGCATCCAATGGAGAGGGAGTTATTTACGAAATTGGTGGTGGAGTAACTAAAGAACCGACGGAAAAATCTCAATCCCGTGACAGCGGCAATGCCGAGGGAAAAAAGGTCGAGAGTCCGACAGCAGAAGCTGAGCGACTCAAGGAGCTTGGAAACAATGATTTCCGTCAGGGAAATTATCTCGACGCATATGATTACTACACTGACGCCATTGAAGCATGTCCTTACGGGGAGGGGGTTGGGCCAACTGGAGCTGAGTTATTGAAATTGCGAGATGAATTCGATGAGCAGGAACGTGAAAGAATGATGGAGCGGCATAGAAAAGAAACGGATCGGAGGAAAACTCGTCCTTCTTCTACTGACGACAATTCGAAGGCTCAGAATGATAACGATGGTGATGAGGAGGAAGATAAGAAGAAAGGTCCCGCTACATTTTCACCTCCACGCCATCTTTACGGACCAAAACTTGCAGTTTACTATGCCAATCGTGCCGCCACGCTACTAAATCTGGGTCGCAATGGAGAAGCAATAGAAGATTGCGATGTGTCCTTATTGCTCAACCCAACTTACGCAAAGGCTCTGTTGAGAAGATGTACAGCTCATGAACGAACTGAAAATACAGAGGAAGCACTCAAGGATGCAAAAAAGGCTGTCGAGCTTGAGCCGGGTAATTCTGTCGCGAGGAAGAATGTGATTCGTTTGCAAAAACTTGAAGATGAAAGGCTAGAAAAACTTAAAGAGGAGACCATGGGCAAGTTAAAGGATCTGGGAAATAGCATCCTTGGAAATTTTGGCTTGAGTTTGGATAACTTCAATGCTGTGCAGGATCCTAACACTGGTGGATATAGCATTTCTTTCAACCAGAATGCTCAAAAATAGTAATATGTGGTTGGAGAAAAGAATAAATTAATCTGTACTCTCTGTAATCGTCAGCTGCGATTTGTTCTGCTGTGCTGATAAGAAATAATTTTGGTCATAGGAGTGGAGACAGATGATTTGCGAAAAGGAAAAATAAATTGCTCGTGTGGGACAGCAGAAGTTATACACATGTGTAACCTATCATGATGAATTGAAGATGGGCCATGCTAATTAATTGAACAAACCCAATTGAATTGCACCAATACCCGAAAGCAAAAGTGGACCAATAAAGAATATAGTGCTCAGTTTCCTAGAACATGTTCTTGTTCATATTTTTTGCAATAAAAATAGTCAGTCACAAAATAATCAAACAGATTTTGTATCTTTAAAAACAGTACCAACTAAATTCCATGATGAAATACTGCAACTCTCCGTTGTATATTTGTGCTTTCTTGCGTATTTTAATTGTATAGTGCTGAAAATGGCCAGAAGATTCCTTTTAGATCAGTTCAGCACTGAGAAATTGTGCTTCACATTCTATTGAAATACATGAACAGTTATTTAGTCTTGGTTTTGACAAAGTATTTTTTGTTGATAAAAATTGTAGACAAATTTGGTTCAGTCAATGCTATTGATAAGGTGGTGATGTTTTGTCTCATGAGTTGCCTTCGTGTATTGTTTGGATTTAATGTTAGGTGCAGGTGTGTTTTGAGGTAAAGGGGGTTTTGCTTGTGGCTATGATTCTGTGAATTTGCCTGACATAGTGATGACGTTATTCCAGCCATGATTGTTCATTGTCATCAAAGAAGCCAATGTGACAGTGTGGTTTGAATAAAAGATTATCATCTAGTAAGCATAGCTTTTGATACAACATTTGCGCAATGCGACAGAATTTCTCGTATTGTCTTCTAGAGTATTGTAACGTACTTTTTATTTGTCATGCCAAGTCGCAATGGGCCAGGATGGAGACGAGAACAAAAATTACTTGATGAAAAAGAATGATCATTACTCTACGCACTACATGAAAATTGCAATGAATTTGTCTTTTTAAATTCCTTGCATTTTGTCTTTAGAAAGGACGAGAGCCGATTTACAAAATCATTGTGCACTTCGATAGGTAATAGTTAAACTAGACAAGCCAAGCAGAATGCCACTCAATCATTCACTTTGCTCATAAAACTAAACTTGTTAATTAGTACTAGTAATTCGTTCATTAGGCAGGAACATGTTCTTTCATTTGACCCCGGTACATCATCCTCAACAGTCTGGAGTCTGAACGAGAATCCCTTGTACTATCTATCGCATTATAACACATCAAGGCGGCCCGTGCGAGATTGCCATTAAAGTGCCCAGCTCCATTTTTGGTCTCCTCCTTTGGCGTGATTTCTGTTTGCTCTAGCCACTGAAAGAGTGCCTCCTTTCGCTCTTCGTCTGTCGACCCATGACCCCCAATGAGACGTGCTGAACATGCTTCTGCAAGTAGAACCGAATTGATAGAGTCTATATCAACTTTTTGATCGACTAAAAACTCATCCGCAAGGGTTACATATTCCACGTGCTTGACAAGACCTATGCCAAAGGGTGATGCTCCTTTGGTAAATGGATCAGCAGATATTGCTTTCCCCAGCCCTTTGACAATTTGTTTTGGAATGATGTTTCCTGCAAGGAGCAATCTCTGTTTGCTTGGAGGATCCTTTGTGTAGAGTTCATTCCTCAGCTTCTTCAAAATAAGTGCACCTCCACTTGGACCAATGGCACCTTTTTCCTCAAAGCTGTCACACGCAAGATCTCCCAACTTTCTAAGGCGTTCCATAGCTCTCTCGGTTGCTTTCTTTCCAAAAGGATTTAACTTGGAAGACCATGGCGCAACTCTTGCTCCCTTCTCAATGTCCAGAAGAGTTGAGATGACAGCATGGCACCTTTCTCGAGAAATCTCCCCTGCATCTTTCATCTTAAGGAATGGACCAGGTAACATATCAGGAAACGACCACATATAGTACACGAAATAATTTGGCAAACATGTTGCCACCAAGGTCACCGCGAAAAGTTTGTTGCGATCCACCAACCCTTTCCTTAAGAAATCATACTCTTCATAAGAAACTCCTCCAGTTTGAATGCCCTTCAGGCCACGAGGTCGACTGAAACCATTGTCCTTTGCATACTCTCGCTGCTTGGTGCGAATATCGTTGCAACGCTTATGGTCGGAATTCATTTGCGATAAACCATCTTTGAAGTTTACCATTGAGTCTTTCACGTAGCCCAACAGTTGCAGAACGGGATTGACGGATGCAGTAGAAGAAGAAGATTTCACTTGACTCGCATCAGAGATTACATTTTCCTGGGCAGAAGATTCAACAATGGCAGGCGGTGCTGAATCAGAAACTGTGGTAGCGGCGCGTTTCGATTTAGTTGCTAGCCGAGCAGACATGGGTGGCGCAATAGCCGACGCTTCGGCAAATCCATGGCGAAGGGATACAGATAGGAACAAAGTTATGATCGAAACGATTGAAGATCGGCGGCCATAATTGCGGTCCTTCATCTTTGTTTGATGGGTGCGGTTTGTTTGTGGCATACTCTAGGTAGTATTGGGGACGGATGTTCCACCCAAGATAACGCCAATGAGGATGAGAGGCGAGGATGAGAGGATGATAATCTATGATAATAATTATTTGGAGTACGATAGATACTACTACTATGATGGATTGGTTCGTTGGCCTGAAGATTTCGAACATCATCCTGCCTCAGATAGATCTTATGGTGGATTTTTACATAGGCTTTAACATAGGAATCAATAAACTATCAGTGGTTTGGATCCACCACTCTCCCCGTCGAGAAAAGATCCATAAAAAATAACGAAGACCTATCTATGGTACTAAAAATAATACTTTGGCAAGTAACAGAAGTAATTACGATAATTGCAGCTGTTGAGTCTGATTGAATAAACAAGGTAATTTGACAGCTTCTGGTAAATAATATAATGAGCACACAATACTTTCAATTAAAGTTGAAGTTGTTGTGCAGTAATAATAATGTTTAGCGGCGGAACTCAAAATTTGAGTATTGACATGAGCATTACATGAGGATGAAGATGTAAGACATATCACTGTCTATGGCCCCTTGACTTGAACAATGTCCATGCTGCTGACTCATTGCCATTTACCTCTGGCTCGTCCAAAATAGAAATAAATGCACAAGCACTCGTCAGAGAGCGAAATTTAATTTTATTTCGAGGAGAAAAGAAATATTTGTCAACCCTATCAGCAGTTTCGCCTGTGATTCGTTTAAACTCCTTTTTTATCCAGCCATCTGGGAAAGAGGGTCCAGCTGGTGCAGCTGATACAAGCTGTGATTTTGCTGTGCCTTCTCTGGTTGGCACAGTGGTAACAGGATCTGGTAATCTACCAGTAGATCCAATGATCGATTTTCCAGCTTGTGTACCCCCGGCGATACACTTCTTCTTATCAGCCTGAGCCACCACTGGCAATTTCGCTAATGAATCAATTTTGCTCTTCGAAAATCTCATTTTCTTACTGGCAACAGTTGCTTTAGGAGATGTACGGGGGCTGATGTTTTTGTTTCGCGTGAGAGTTGTGGCTGTGAACGAATTCTGTGTCGGACGCCTGTGAGTTGGCACAGATGGATACTTGACATTTTGCATCCGAGAATTCTGAAACTGCTTATCGAAAGTAGGACGCATTGTGCCTGTGATGTTTACATTCGGGCGGTCTGAAAAAGAAATATTATTTGCTGCGGGTGCTTGCGCGGGAGCATGATGAGAACTTTGGCAGACATTATTATTTGTTCGTTGGTGATTAAATTGTGGATTGTTTTGCTGTTGAAAATTATTCTTCATATTATTGTACATCGGATGTGTGTGAGTTGGGCGCATTGAATAATGTGACTTACGCTGATATGACTGTGCATATTGGTTTTGGGAATATGTGTGATTGTTTTGAGAGATTGATGGCTGTGTATTTTGAGTTGATGGCTGCTGTTGAAATGATCCCCGATGAGTGCATGAACGACCAGTATCATGTGACGCAGATTGTTTCCTGTGTTCTGCAATTCCAATGGATCTTTTGCTCATATGGCCAGCGATCCCATCAGCTTCAGGTGAAGGGCTGGAAGGAGGGCTATTGATCGGCGAAGATAGAGGGGATTCTATAAACTTCTTTCCCTCAAGTAACAAAAATTCAGAAACATCAGCATCAATAGCAGCTGATGATTTTTTGCACATTGTGATATCAATCGCCAATTGCTTTTCCGACAATATCCCATTGCTTTGTTTTTCTGTGGTATTCTTTCCTCTGTTGCTGCGAATAAAGTTCTTTTGGGACATGATTGGCACATAGTCTGGACACGAGCTCGATAATTTATCTGTGTCTTTTAGCTGATGAAAAGAAAGCATTGCTTTGGAATGAAAAGGAGTTGACATGAACCATGATAAAATGTTGCTATTTGTACTCCCAATGGCATGTGGGTATATAGCATAAACCTCATCAAAGCCAGCTTCACATGGCACTACATCGATTATAGTAGGATCTGAAGTTGCGGTTGTCATTTGAGACGCGGACTCTGGACCATTATCCTGCATTTCATCCCTGCTCATTTCACTGACATCTTCCAACATGTTTAGATTCATTGATTTTTGGATTTCGTGGGAGATTGTGCTATTTTCGTTTAAATCAGGATTTGATCCTGTCAAAACATCTAAAGTGATGTTGGTTTTTTGCTGCAATTCATTAGATCTCATGTCAACTTCATTCAATGCAGTGACTGATATAGTTGCAATATCGTTGCTTTTGCTGTTGTGTTGCTGAATTTTATTAGAGTATCTGTTAACTTCGTTCAAAGGGGCATCCGGTTTTCCCATCGTGTTCTTGATGATGTTGTTGTTTGTCATCTGTTGGGCGAGCATTCTTTGATTGCATCCAGCCGACGGAGACGTCGTGTTGTCTTTGACATTATTGCTGTTATTTTCCACGATACTGTTACCTTTTATGTTGCCATCCCTGATATTATCACAGTCTGATGTGCATCCTTCGGAGTTACTACTACTTTCCTTTGCGTCTTGGGGCACGGCGTTGCTTTTACTGCTTGGCTCCCCCACGATTGCGATGGTGGCTGAGTCTACATCTGCTGTAGACTGACCCCCACAAAGTAATGCATTATTTTGATTGCAGTCAATAATATTTTCATCTTCGTGGCTACTGCTTTCCAAAGCAGCAAAAGCTCGAGCTGAAATTGAATTAAGGCGTGCTGGACTGTTGTTTGAAGTAACAGGTGACGATGAATCTTCGGAGCGTCCAGTTCCATCCTTCATGATATTTTTTGTCCGTGGGTCTTCTTACTATTATCATATCGTCATTTTATTTGCGTTGGAAGCTGTTGAAGGTCGAGTCGCGACTCGAGAAGGTTGTCTTCCCTTGGTCGTCGCTTCACTATTTTTAGTAATTCTTGAGAGTTATGATTTATTTTTACTGACGCACATTATTTCCGACGGTCGGTCCGATTTTCTGGTTCCTTCATTTGCTGGAAGATCCCAAATATGTAAGATTTTGTACTGAATCCTACGTGAAAGTCTACAGG
>JALLAR010001382.1:0-20087 GCA_036939335.1 Conticribra guillardii
ATGTTTATGAGGATGGAGAATGGAAGATTGCCCACCACCACTCATCTGTTATGCCTGAGGCATTTTTGGGACCTGCTCCCAAGCCAGCAGCGAAGAAAGATGTTGTGAAGGAGAAAGAGACTGTGTTGGCGTAAATTTTCATTTTTGTTGTATATTAGGAAAGTTGATATTGTACACGCATAAAATCGCATAAACGATAGGAACATTATTACTATCAATCATCATACTAGTGTAATAGAAACTGAACTCGTTGAAGTTATCTGGTGCATTGATTGAAACCTGCACAACTATCACAATCAATACAGGAGCTGAACTCACGTAACTGCTTTTCTGAAAGATGCACAATTTTCGAAATCCTACTATCAAGATACGGACATCCATTTGGCATCTTTTACTTTTAATAGATTACATATACGGCATAATGTACTGATACATTCAAAGCATATGCCTTCATCACAGAAAACTTCCATTGAGTGACATATTCACCAATTTATTAGCCATGTCTGCTCAAAATAATAATGGTATTGGCCGCTTTGCCCGTCGCTGCCTTTCAACTTCAACCTATTCTTTGTCATCGCCATAAAAGGAAAACTCTACCCATTCCTTTTCGACTAGCGTCACTCTGTGAATCTATTCCTTCCTCGTTTTCAATATAGTCGAACTTTTCTGGGGATGATTTCACAGGTAAGCTGTTCGATAGAAATAAATTGCTTCTATTTGGAAATAGTGGTGTTCTTGTTCTCCTCTTACTCAGCTTCACTTTCAGCTTCGTTATTTTCTGTGTGTTGTCGGTTCTCATTATCTCTTGACGACTAAATTGAATTGGAATCTGCTGAAGAGTCTTCCGCTGAAATGCTGTTATGATCATCTGGAGGATTGTCAAAGCCATTGTCGTTGTTTTCATCTTTGACCCCATTGTTGTCAATACCTAGAATAATCTTCCTCGACCTATTTCTCTTTCAAAGCGATTTCCGAGTCATCCTCTATTTGGAAAGGTTCATCAATTACTGTGCCATTTAATTGAATCACTGAGTGCTCATATTTTTCATTCTGTCCCACCATTTTTCTCATTTTGTAATCTCCATGCCTCGGCTCGGTTTTGTCGTCGACCTAGGATAAATGTTGTTTTTCCTCGTTTAATTTGGTAAGATTTCCCTCTAACTCAAGGCCAAAGCTGTCCATTTCATTTGAATCATTTTTTCATTATCCTCTACAATGGACAATTTGGAAACATGAGCCGAGAGTAGATGTGTTCTCACCGATGCCATACCCACACTCGAAGCTTTTTGTGATGACCTTCTGGGGAAACTCCACTCCGCTTAAAATCAGACCTGGTTCTCATCCCTCATCACAATCAAAATCTTACTCCCATCTCACTATTGCATGCCATTTCATCATAGTGTGTTATGTCACAGTCACATCCATCATTCCAACCAAAACCTTCAGCAGACTATGGAAGCCGCTTGGTTAGCAATATTTGGTACCAGTATCGAGACTGTTTGGGACCAATGCTCCAAATGAAATTCAAACTATAATCATTTTCCAAAAGTTATGAAGTGCTTCACATCATCATCTGGTATCCAGCGGAAAGCAACATGCAATAACCTCAGGGTTGATATTCTTATACATATCTTCCGAATTGAGTGGTTCCGTTGGGTCATAATAAAAATCAAACAAGACACTGCTGTGGCCAGTGTCAATCGTCGTGCCATGGCCTTCTCCTTGTGCAAAACGCACAGTCTGCAATCGAGCATCGGCAAAGTAATACTCTGCCACATTCTGTAGCCATTTCTCAGCACTCCCCTCCTTTGCCCATAGATCATGACGGGGGACGAACACCTTTTCGCTCCCATGGGCCTCGAGCAGTGTTCCGCGCTCCACGTCTGCAGCAACTGGCGTTAGACGCTCGAAAATTGTCGATACGATTGCATTTACCACCAAGCGTTTGGCAGAGCGGTTAGTTTGGAGGGTCTGACTCATTGACTTCATTTCCGCCATTTCCATTGCCTTGGTTTCTTTGTCCAGTCTTGCTGCATCATGCTGTGCATCGGTAAGTGTTACATCGGGTCCAATGCCCACCAACGTTGCCGCTCTAATACAAGATTCAGCAGCAGCAGCAGAATTCCCATCATCGAGAGAAAGAGCGAGGCGAAAGGGAATACCACGAGTTATAATGCTCGACTCCTTGAGACACACCACCTGCACCTTTTCTTCATTTCCATCACGACGACTCCGATAGTAGCAGTAGCTTGGTGCCACATCCATTTCATACGGTTCCAATGCAAAGACGGTAGGAAATACCGCGTCAAACAACCAAGGCAGCGTCAAGTACGCTCGTCCGAGCCATGACAAGGATACGAGCTCGGTATACCTCCTACCAATATCGCGTCGTAGCATGGACTGCAATTCCTGTGGATCCACCTCCAGGTCATGGAAAGGCATCATGGTCATGGCGACTCGATTCGTTCGCATCCTCTGTTGTGCCAGCGCCAGTGCCAGTGACACCCGCTCATTTCGAATTGGCGAAATGAAAGCACCCTTCAGAGACGACGAAGATACAAAGGCAGGGGTTGCTGGTAGGACCAATGGGTCCACACGATGGGGTTGTGCCGGTGGGTGCGCGGTAGCGGTAGAGGTAGCCAGTGGTGACAGAATACTCCCTAGGACGAGGAGCATCCGTGCCTGTTTGAAACGAGACATCATTATTGCAGGAACCAAGAGCACGGTAGATAGACGATGTGTTGACTTCTCTCACGGCACCTCGCGTTCCGTTTCTGTTTGTTATCTCTGTTTGCTGTTTGAGATGATGATGTAATAATAATAAATGTCAGGTCAGCTCTTTATGTCTCAGCTTTTTATCAGAGTGCAGAGTGGCAACCTGTACAATACTATGATGTACGATATTGTACGATATGTGGAACAAAACTTTTTTTTAAACAATCATATCCGGCTGACAGACAGACGTTGCGATACAAACGCTTGCTCTCCCTTGCTTCCATGATATTATTTTATTTTTTATTTTTTTATCCAACAATGGTGCCATCGGCACCCCCAACTTCCCGGGATCCCATCCCTTACCAATACATCATCACCACATTCCTCCTCCTCAGCAGCATCAAATACCTCCTCGTGCCCACCTATCGCTCCACAGACTTTGACGTGCACCGCAACTGGCTCGCCATCACGCATCACCTCCCACTCCAACAATGGTACTTTGACAATGTTAATGGCACGACCGTCCATACCCTCGACTACCCTCCGCTATTCGCCTTTTTTGAGTGGGGGTTGAGCAATAATATCGTCACACGGTCGCTATTGGAGAATGGGTGGCTTGATGGGCGATGTTTGGAATTACTACCCGATGATTCTATGGAGGGAGGACCATCCGATCGTTGTGTGAGATTTCATCGCGCTACTGTAATTGCGAGCGATGTGGTTTTGTTTCTGGGGGCGTATTTGGTGTCATTTGGGAATCTATCCTACTACAGTAGTACTACTAGCAATATTGATCGAGGGCATTCTTCTTCTTCTTCATCGTGGTTTACATTTCTGTTGATTGTGACCAACCCTGGATTAATTCTGTTGGATCATGTCCATTTTCAATACAATGGCATGTTATTGGGGATATTGCTGTGTTCTGTTTCATTCATTATTCGAGGCTCGCAGACCATGAACATTATTCGACAAACGCACAAAGAAAAAGGGGCCGGTGGTGCAACAGCGGAGGAAATCATGTGCACTTCGTCACGATGGTGGGAATTAGCCGGCGCCTCAACCTTTGCGGCTCTATTGGCAATGAAGCACCTATACTTGACATTGGCACCATTGTATTTATTTTATTTACTGCGACACCATTGCTTCATTGCGGAAATAACATCTCCACCATCAACATCCGCAGCTGCGAAGGGAGAAGAAAAACGGGAAATGGTTTCGGTAAAAAGTACGAGTCATGCAAACCCTACAATCACATTTCGATTTTCATGTGAGCGGTTTACATCACTTGCCATTGTGGCATTGGTTTGTTTTTTGGGTCCCTTTGTTCCGTTTATAATACAACCTGATCCGATGGGACAAATGAATCAGATTTTAATGAGACTTTTCCCATTTGGAAGAGGCGTAAGTTTGTTCATGCAAAATGTTTTTGTTGAATCGCTCGTTCTTTTTACAGAATGTTTTCCATTTCTAAGGATTGCATTTCAACTTGTCTCTAATGATTGGATCATTGTGGTAATACGACTCATGCAATTCTCACGTGGAACAGCTGGTTCATGATTACTGGGCGGCAAACGTATGGGCACTTTATTTATTCACAAGTAGAGTTGCCTCGTTCCTATTCCGAAAGGCCCCTATTCCTACTGGTCTGCGTCATTTGGTGGAGTCATTGTCACTACTTCCTTTTCCAGAACCCCCTCCGTCAATTGTCGCATTATGTCTTTTGATTGGATTGATTCCTGCTATGGTTTGCGCGTGGAAAGTTGGAGGGGCATCATTAACCAATTCGTTGATTGGTTCAAGATTGCTGGGTAAAAATGTCAGGTTTATTATTATTGATCCCAGCAATCAAAACACTGCCAAACCAGCAGAATTTTTCGTTCTGGCTATCGTGAGTTACTTGCCTGCATCGATGATCATATTCGACTAAATTCTGTTGTTAACTTATTAGTGAATGTTGTCCCTCTCATGTAGGCGTTCTCTTCGTTCTCGGGATTCATGCTGGGGTAAGCCTCTTGAAACTTGTTGTATTCTTTTCCTATCATTTATTTAATAACATTGCAAATTAATCAACTCTCCCTCTATTGTAATTTCTTTTCAGCTACCATGTTCATGAAAAAGCAATAATGACAGCTATCATTCCTTTGTCATTACTGGCAGCTACTTCTCGAGAACATGCGCGTCTATTTATTAGAACATGTCTGCTTGGATTTTTTGCGCTGTTGCCACTGATATTTCGACCAGAGGAGTTGATGTTCAAAGTGACATTGTATATAATGTGGTTATCAGGAGCTATTTGCGGTCTGGAGCTTATCATGTTCAAAGACAGAAATGATTGTATTAAAAGAAATGAGGGTGTCCTCACGAACCTAGATTGGGTTGTTATTTCCATTTTGGTGTGCTTAGTGATATTCATGGAAGTGATCCATCCGATCAAATTCATGCCCAGTGGACAATTAGAGTTTTTGCCTCTAATGATGACATCAGTTATATGTGCTATAGGATTGTTCCATTGTTGGATCACATCCTACATCAAAATGAGACAAAACTGTTGATGTTGGGTCAGATAATGGTCGGCTGTAAATTTATGGCAATGAACTGTGAGGTTTCACAACTACTATATCAATAACATCTTTCTATAACATAAAAGTGTGTTGCCGTTCAACCTAATATCCTTGCCACTATGCTTTTAATCAGCATCATGTATTTGATGTAAATCCAGCTTCTACCTGGATGTCTCAATATTGTGTTTCAGATTCCTTTGTTTTGTGCCTACTTATATTACTCTGAGGTTTTTAAATATGAACTTGTTTGTGCATTTTTTAAGTTGTTTCTTCAACTCTTCCTGCTAACATTATTTTTGATTAAATGATGTATTGCTGTCATGGGGTCGTATATTTTCAGTAACGGACATTACTCCCAATTTACCATTATTATATTTAGAGGCAGCTGTGTGCGCTCAAATTTTGACTTTGTTACCCAACTAGACTCAGTGCAGTTAGTTAAAGAAAAAAAGAGTAACGCCAATCTCGATCAAATATTTTTTCTCACTACTACCTTTTCCTAAATTGACGACAAATAGTTTACAAAAACCACATGATTCCATACAAATTTTATCCACCTCCTGCATCCGAAACACTTTAATAATTTGTTCTGTGTGTCCATGTGCATGGGAAGATAGACACAAGTATAATTGGTGTTCCATAAAGAGGGAAAAACATGTCTCCCCCAACAAGGACATCCAACATACTTGCAGTCACTATTGCTTTGTCCCTTCCTCATATCAAGAGACAGCGGGATATATTATTTCTGACATGTGCAAAATGTATCATCACATACTAGAATCATATCACCGATCTTTCAGATAACGGCAACTCTAATGGCGACTCCAACGACGGAACATCCGGAAGTTGGTACCCACTTGCCTCTTTGGGATGTGTCGGCAAATTTATGCACCCAAGACCAAATACATCTTCCGCCTCCTCTTCCTCCATACTCTCATTGAATTTCATGTATATTGTATCACCAGTCCTATTCATTTTTTCATTCACATCCTTATGATGCTTTGGCAATGACACTTCCACTGCTTTTAAATCCGAGTGTTCAATCAAAAGGACTTCGTAAGAGGTTGTTAGCATTGTTAAAAAGGAGACATTGGATGGGGCTTTGGTCCAATTGGCTTTCCATGCAATGGTGCAGTAGATACCAAGCATGACTGCCTCGACGAGGCCGTAGTATAATGGAACGGCCATAGCCATGGAGAGTTCGTCTCCCTTGAACATGGTGAGGGCCACTGACGTTGCAATGCCGACGTTTTGATAACAGCATTCCACGGATAATGTTCTAATACAAAGAAATGAAGACGAGAGAGAATGATAAGTGAGTCAAGATATTGGTGTTGGTAGTAATACAGCGCTTGAAGTAATGATTTGCACACAAAAACAAACACACACATCATGTTATGTGCCGTACTACGTCGCAGACACTACCAAAATTTACAAAGATGAATAAATAAATAATAAATGAAGAAACTCACACTCGCTCGGGCTTGTTCAATTTCAAAAAACTAGTCAACATATTTGAAAACAATAATCCTCCCAAACAGGGCAACATAACCCCCACATAGAATTGCCATGTGTGTTCCCACATTTGAGTGTCTCCTTCGGTGTTGGAAATGAGCGCTGAGAATGCCACGAGTGAGACTCCAGAATAGTTTCCCAACTTGATGATTCATTGACAAAAATTGTAACACATGATTGTATGATCGAGAGGGACGAAGGTGAGACTAACTTATTACACTACAACATTCAATCAAACATCTACAAAGAATGTGCAATACTGCTACTCACTTTATTCGCAAGAATATTAAACCGATACGAATGAATCTTGGCACTCGCAAACAACCCCAGCCCAATCGCCGAAATCACCACTGTCAATGCAACGAATAAACTATTAAAATCCAAACTTTCCACAACATCGGCATCGTAGGCGAATTTGCAATAGAGTAATAAATTGGCGGGCATGAGAATGACGGAGAGAAGGGTGGATATGGCGGTCATTGTTACAGAGAGGGCTAGGTCGGCGTTGAAGATGGAGCACCACCTGTATGATATTATTTTATTGTGAGTGTGTGAGATTTGGAGATGGACAATTGGTGATGTGAGAGATGAAATTTTGACGATGAATGAGCGAAACAAGGGTATTTTTAAATAAACAAAACAACAATCAATCAATCAATCAACAATCAATCAATCAATCGACAAACAAACGAATGATTAATTAAATTTATCCCCCATCCACCATCCACAAAACTTACCAATTCGAATAACTCCCCCCCGGCGNGAATGATTAATTAAATTTATCCCCCATCCACCATCCACAAAACTTACCAATTCGAATAACTCCCCCCCGGCGAACTAGTCACCACCAACAAACTAATCCCCATGGCTCTATCCAACTCAAAAAATTTCACTACCAAAAATCCACAGGCGGGCAAAATCATAAATTGTAGAAAAACCCCCAGGAGTATGGCCTTGGCATTGCGGAGTTGTTGGACCAAGCAATGAATGTCGACGGTGGCGGACATGCCGAATACGAGGAAGAAGAGGAGGACGGAGCCGGCGAGTTCATTGAAGGATGTCATGTTGATGTGGTTGATTTGATTGGTATGATTGTTGCGTGTTAGCGCGTTAGTGCTGTGCTGTGATGTGCGTTTTGATTGTCTGATATTATGCTTGCTTTGCGGATTGTGTGTGTGTGTATTTTATTACTCAAGACAATGATTAAGATTTGGATGCTGAGAATTGTTGACTGTACTGGTTCAATTCCCTCTGGAGACGTATTTTGTGTTCTGATAGTTGTGAGCGTCTTTTTATTTGCCAAAAGGATGCAATAGTAGCACGCAAAATCGAATGGTCGCCGTCAATAATTTGTGGCAGATGATAAAGGAGCAAGACGAGACGAGGGATCTATCTAGTGAGGCACTCGTTGTTCTCCTCAGTTCTGTTCTTCGAGAAGCGGCGCCAGGACAAAAATCGGTTTGCATTCGATGCGGTGCTGATTATTAATAATTGTTGCTGTGGTTGAGATGGTGGGTGCAGATGCGGGTGTTATCTGATGTGGGCTGGGGTCTTGTCGGCTTCCACCAATGAATTATTTATTGTAGATGGTTGCGCTTTGTTTCAACTTGTGTGTTTTCCGGGGCTGGTTTTTTGAGGCGTGGTTTTGTTGAGTCGGAAAAAATAACAATGTATTGATACATTATTGTTTACGAATACTATTCCTATGTACGGGATACACTTACTCACGAGATTTCATCTCTCATTCGTGATGATACAAGGCTTAAATAAAACATTAACTATCGAATATGACCGTTAGGTCTTGCTAAACAGAAGCAAGCATACTATCTTTGTTGCGCAGTATTCTTGAATAATCTACTTATTTTAAATGTGGTATTAAAACTGAAGTACAATACCATAGAGAATAGAGACTTTCCGACCCCCCATTGACATTGAGCTGGTGCTGATGAATTGCATAAATGGATCACTCCTGACATGGTACTTGCAAATTGAAGAGTTCTGAAAGACTCCATGCAGGGAGTGTGAATGGACCCAATTTGAGATTCAACAGATAGATTAAGACTGTTTTCCATGTGAGATACACAAATTTCACTTCTTAACATGTTCAGCTCTGCTTTGGGGATATTTTGTATTTTTTTGTGCGAAAAATGTCATGGCCCAACCATGAGAAAACATATTTACTCGCTCAGTCTGTCTAATTGTGCTGATAGCCAGTTGATTCTTTGTGTATACAATTTACAATTCGTCAGTTGAACATGTTGTGTGCCCTCATCCATAACTGATAACTGAGCAGAACCACACGAACTTGGTCTCTCACAAGCACCAATCCATCACATAGTAGATGTCTCCACTGCCGCTTTATAACATCTAACCTATGATATTGATTATCTAGGCATGTCCCATATTCCTTGCTTATTTTTGTGACAGGCGAGCTCTTCTGAAAAAAATACTGTTTCCCGTGTGCAAAGTTGACATTGCATGGTTTTTTCAATGGAGATAAATGAAATCATAAAAACTGATCCAGAAAATCAACTCTATCACAACTCACACTCATCATTTTTCAAAAAGCAGATTTTCAAGTTTTTTTATTATGCTTCAAAATTGAAAGATGGAAGCTGCAATGCAATTTGTGTAAATTTCTCTTGGTTATTTCTCTCTCTCAAGATTTTCTGCAGTGTCTTCTTTTAGACTACATCTACTTGGTGTTTTGAGAAATAAATAGAGCAGTATTTTATTCTGTTTCAAAATTGAAAGTTGGAAGTGAGTTTGCAATCTGCAAAGTTCTCTTGAATTATTTTTTCTCGCCATGATAATAATAAAATCCAATTCTTTTTTACAATTTCTTATTTTGACAAAATCATAGACTCATATCAGGATATTGACAAAATGTCTTTTATAAAAAACATGCTCATATTATTGATATATTGGAATGGATTGATGATATGTACTAACAAAGAATGTTTGTTGTGAACTAGATATCTTGAACAATTACTTTCCACCTTGTTCTCTAAGAATGTTGGTGTTTGTTGTCATTATTAGAAACCATTTCATATGTACCAGTTTGTACTGTTTTTTAGCCCCCAGTGCCAGTGTCAATGAGATAGTGTTAAATGTTAAGCGGATGAGACGAGAACAATGCACATGTAATTTGTGTTTTTTGTGAAAAAATGTTTGCTAAGTTTTGGATGTTGCTTTGTCAAAATAGGTACTATCTAACCAAAAAACTAAGGTAATGGTCAAAGCATTATATCAAATTAAAAAAGTGGTATGAGTGGTGTTGTTGAAGTTGTTGTGCTGGTATGGTTATGGTAATGCCGGCAAATGTGTTGACAGGAAACAGCAACATATGATGATGTATTATCATCCAAATATTCTAACATTATTAGTAATGCCCCATAATTCCATCAGCAGTTGAGAAGGGTTTTCTCTACATCCCCAGCATGTGTGGAGACAAAATCAATCACATCAGAAGTGTATTGATTTAGACTATGGATTTTTTCAGAAAGAACAGTCTATTTTGTATTGTCATTGTTTATGTTCTCAATGGAGTCAGATATTTGGGGAGTTTGAAAGAGTCCCCAATGATGAATGTGTCTCTTGCCAAAATTGATTGTAGACAAGCAAAGTCAAATTCTAGATTGAAGTGGTAAATGTACATATATTTAATACAGTGAGCTCTGAAACTGCAGTAAAGAAGTTCAGTATGAGTTTAGCTCAGCCAAGTATTACAGAAGATAATTATACATGTTGCAAGATACAATGCTGCTCGCATGTAATTATCGCATGGTAAAAAGACTTGAGGTTTACCCCAAACCAAGAATGTAATTTGAGCTTTCATCAGGAAAGTAGTGTCTCACTATCACTACTTTTCTAAACCTTCTTTGTTCGATTCTTGAACAACAGTGCAGGAAGGCTTGCTTTTTACCGGGCCCTTCTGGTGTGTGTATTTAAGATGAAGATAGTCTACAATCTTCCCAAATCAATAAAAGGGCTGTGCTCAATGAGAGCAGAATATCCACTTACACTTCCAAGTTTCTTGATTTAGTGTAATATAGCATAAATGACAGCTTTTCTAGTCACCCCACAGTCAACTAGACCATCTTTCCCCAATGCAAGCAATTCTCTCCATGAGATCCTCTCATTCCCTTCAAAGTCACAACTGATTTGGGTATTCCTTTCATGCAATTCAACCACGCAACCACGTCTTCATAACTCCATTCACTAATTGCCTTGCACACATCTTTTTCTCCCCTTCCCCCAAAGAAGAAAATTGGGCAGCCAGAGAAGAGCCATTGTAAATCTGCAACAGGGTGACTGTAGGGTTACCCTTTCCACAAATCCCCATGTATTAGTTCTCTTCATGTACCGATCGGAGTATAGGCTTTAATAGTCTTAAAAATGACAGTCTCAGTCCAAAACGAATGAATCCGCTATGTGCCAAACTTTTTATTTTTTTATTTTTTTATTTTTTTATCAGTTTTACTAGAGGTCACTTTTTGACATGTGATGACTGATCTCACTGTGTAAATTTCACTAATTAATTATGGTAGTAGTACAGCCCCGGTAGGCTGTCTTGGCATCACTTGCACAGCCCAGTTTTGAACTCAGCACCATGAGCAGAGTTTGATGGTGGTTTTTGTTCTTTTGTACGACCAGTACAAGAAGAGAACAAATATTGTGGCAAGGGCAGCCATACAGTCACCCAACGTGCCTCGACTGGTAATCGCAATGGTGCCACTGATATCAAGAACGTTTACATTGTCTTCTGATTTCCCCTTTGTAAAGGAGGAAACGAAAGTCTCTTCATCTTTGAAGCTATCTTCGAGAATGATCAATTCAGACTCAAAGTCAAAGTCTTTGAGACATTTGTCAAAAAACTCATGACTTTTTCAGCATTTAGGAGGCCAACACTTACAGTTGGTTTGCATTCAACTGAAGTGGGTCCAGCAAAATTTTAGTGCTCGACTAACACAGAATACTTCCATCTCTTTGATTGCGTGGTTGTCACCATTTGAAAATTGACCCGAAGGTTCTTCTTAGTATGATTCCCAAGAAGAAGATGAACATTTGCTCCATGGACAAAAATATCAAATGTTGGTATTTTCATCTTTTGGCTTCAGGTTAATTGGTGAGCATATGCCTTTTAGGGACAAATGAAATGTTTCCCTTTTGCCATGTTCCACTGCTATATTCCAAGCTGCATTGGTATATACACCAAATATATGGCCATCAACAGTTTTAATGACAGTGTACGTGCACCCCTTCTTGTTGCTTGTTGCAGTTGGAGTGGAATTTCTCAGCACTTATGCCATATCTCAAAGATCGATAGAGGAGAACAAAGCCTCCATCAGAATCATCCTCATCAAGCCAATCTTGAAGGATTCTATTACGGTGACGGTCAATAATTATGTTGCTGTTGGGCATTTCTACCGCAAAAGCTTTGTCTTGGAGTCCAAAAAATAGTTCCAGCTGGTGCAATAGGATGTCCTCCTACTCATCATCAACACTTGGGGGGCGAGGAGGACTATCTTCCAATGAAATGGTCAACTTGTTGAGATAACCAATGATTACTTGGAGGCATATACAGGATTCACATCCAAGAATACATATCCATTGACATCTCTCTGTCTCTGTAGCTTCTTGTCCAATCGGCCACTGAAAAGCGGCTCAAGTCTTGATCCTTTTAGCTGGATCTGGGTCAACGTAGAACCAGCAGACCAAAGTCAACGAAGATTGGCAAACAAAATCAAATTGATTTCATACAATTCATTTTTGATCTAAATGAAACAACCAATGTGCATCATTAACAAAGAATTAAAAAAAACTCAAAATGCATTCAAAACAAATCATTGTGTTTGTAGTGTTAAAAGCAGTCTACAAATTCGTCCTCTCCGCCCATGATAACATCACCATCGCCATCATCAACGTTGCTGCACCTTTCATAAATCTCAAAT
This sequence comes from Conticribra guillardii, assembly GCA_036939335.1. NCBI lineage: Eukaryota > Bacillariophyta > Thalassiosirophyceae > Thalassiosirales > Thalassiosiraceae > Conticribra > Conticribra guillardii. The sequence goes on from JALLAR010001382.1 coordinate 12,746, forward strand.
TCTTCTCCATCATCTTGAATTATTCGACTTGCCAGCCTATAGCACTCATTGTCAGATTCTGCCACGATAGCAGGAGATGAGGAGTAGGTAGCAGAACTATTCGCGTCGTGCGTGATTGCAACGTCGTATTCTTTGTGATTGGGCATTGGAGGAACCAACTCGGATTGCTTTGCCATGGTCGGAACACTGGGGGATTCCTCATCTTTTGTACTATCTGCAATACCAATGTTTACAATATTGGTACTACTGGTACCGCCACGCCGGCCAGTCTCACGTTGTTCGCCCTCCGGAAGAAGGTCGCGGTTATTCGAAGTATCGCTATTATGCAGCAAACGAGACACTAATTGTTCAAATTGAGGCGTTTGTTGGCGCAATAATAATATAGCATCTCTCCATGGATTATTACTCTGTGACTTCACTTTTTTCGTAGCCTTGGCAGTTTGTTCATTATGTCTCCGTTTTCGACCTCCTTCTTCTGCTTCCAACGTTCCAATTGATTTCTCATTTTCACAATCATTGCCATCAGTGCCGTCATTATCGCCAACTTGTTCTTCTAAAAAAAGATTTAATAATTTCGAAACCCCCCTCTTCTTTTCCTTTAAACGTTGCTGCATCATTTTAATTTTTTGTTTATATTGCAATTCGTCCTCATTCATTTGTGATTGATGCATCTTTTCATGCGCATTTTGGCAGAGGGTAATTATTTGTTGTTTGATTTGGAATTGGTCATGGTGGTTGAATACTGTTTTATTGTCGTCGTCGGTGTTGTTGCTGATGTTGTTGATATTGTTATGGTCGTCGGTGTTGATTTTGTTTAGTAAGTTTTGAATATCGGAAATAGTTTTTTCCTGCTGTTGTTCTTCTTGCGTTTTTACACGATTCGGTGGCGGCTGACTTCTTGGTGCCTCGAGTTCTTGCTGATTCTTCTTCCCCCCGGCCAACAGTAAATTATGAACTGGAGCACTATTATTGCCATTTTCTGGTGCCGCATCACCACCACTAACAACACTACTGCCACCGACCTCACTAGCAGCCATCCTAGCAGCACAGGAATCAATGGACTTTTGCCTCTCTCTCTTTTTGATCTGCCGTTCATAAATCACCTTCAACGCCAAAGTCCTCTCTCCCGATGGCCCCACGAACAATTCTGTATTTTTACATTCCAAGCAGATGCACTGTCGTCGGCATAGGAAGTTGCGTCGTAGACATTCGCAGTAGAGTTTGAGACATTTGGATTTGGCGCATCTGCATCGCAATGGATTGCTAGGGTCTGGGATTAATGGTTCTGTTGATGGGAGTGGTGCCGCTGCTACTGCTGCTGCTGTGTTCGCGGGAGGAGGAGAGTAACCGCGTGCGCTTTTTTCAGTGCCGTTGGCGTTGGTGGCAGTGGCGCTATGGTGACTCGGGGATGGAGACAAACGGGGGGTGTTGCTCCTGTTGTTGGGGACGAACGTCCCACTTTGAGATAAATTGATACGTCGTACCATGGTCGCAACGAAAAACACGAAAAATGGTCTTGATAAAGAAAGCGTGACGCGTGACATGTGTGACATGCATGATTTTTTCCTGAATCGAAACTGTTTTTTCTGAAAATACTCCTTGCCGACAAGAAATTATGTGGAAAACTGAATCAATGTCACTGTCCGTCAGATTAACATCTAATCAATCAAGTTTATCCAATGGAATTGATTATTATTTGTTATACAGATACTTATGTTCAAAAATAACCAATGTTGTAGACAAGACTTGTGTGTGCCGCGCAGAAGAAAAAATGATTTTCGATTCAGGCACCATATTTTTGGTGAAAGAATTTGTCATCATTGTCGTCATTGCAATCATTCACATGTCTTCTTTTTGGAAATGACTATTATTTGTACAGCTTCAAAAATGAAAATGACAAATTAATTATAATTTGCGCCATCCGGTTGCCTCGCTAATAATGTATTGATACTTTCGTTGATGTTCTCGAATCACCAGAGGCTGAATGGAATAAAAAAACGAGAAAGATGAGTAGGAGAAAAAAAACGTTTCTTTCAACTCTCGATCAATCCACCTCAGCATGTCAATCCTTGACTCACCATTTGTTCCTCGTGAATTTTTTGAAAACCCAGTTCTTCCATGATCTCTTTCAATCGATCCTTTGAATACATGGGATCCTGGGAAACAGGATCATAAACACCTCCCAACCATTTACTCTTGGGCGTAAACTCTTCCAACCACGTAAATGGCGTCACCATGACAACAACGCCACCTTTATTTAAAATTTTTGGCATGGCAGTTAAGCAAGCAATCGGGTCTGGCAGACGACAAAGGAGATTTGCTAAAATTACACCATCAAACGTCCCAAATCCTTCCTTGCTGGTGGCATATTCAGAAAGAGCGCAGGCGTCGCCCTGGAAAAAGTTCACCTTTTTCATTACAGACGAGTCAACTCCAGGCTCGTTGACAACAGAAACTTGCTCAAAAATGTCACCTTCTACTGGAACACGAAAAGAAACTTCCTCGCCAGATTGTAGACGCTTTGCTGCTGCGACAAAGTTGTGACTGAAACAAGTGTGGAGAGAGTGAAATGAATCCTTCGATGTCAGCGCTTGGAAAAACATGAAAAGATAAAAATAATTATCTTCTTGATCGTCAACCTAGGATCTTACCTGAAATCAAATGCTTCGACATGATCAAAACTTTTAGCAAGTTCAAATGATGATCCACCAACTGCACACCCAACATCAAGTGCCCGATTGTTGTTTCGAACAGGCTCAAGAGAGCACAATAATTCAGCAACACGCTGAGGAAACCGAAGACCATGGAGAGGAGAGTTGTTGTGTCCTAAAATTGGATTGACGTTCTCTTTCGAACCCGACAATGGAAAATGTAGCCCGTAGTACATATTCAAGAGGTTGTCACTTTCATATACATTGTTGATACTATCTGCAGCTGCGTCAACGACATTCTCCTCTTTGGCAGCAGCAGCCTGCCCACCAAACGAACCAGGGAACAAGTGGGTTGCTGGTGCATCTTCATCTGACGCCACTAAGCGGAAGCCGGAATGCTGCAAGAAGTGAGGCCGAAAGTGGAAGCGTGCAAAGACCGAAGCTTCATCGCCGGTACTCATGAATGATCCTCCAACGATCATGGAATGTTTCCCGTCAAAGCAAGGTGTGGAGAAGTCATCATAAACACTTTGTGATTTTTTGCACATAACGCATTGCAATAGTTTATCACGGTTCAATAAGTTTAACAAACATCAGTAAAGTAAGATTTGTGTGACAATGACAACCAAAAAGGAATTGAGAATAAAAACTTACTGATGAACCTCAAAATTCTTTAGAGGATTGAAATGATCCTCGGTCCATTCCCATGCATTCCCAACAGTGTCGCGATGACCAGTGTGGGAAGGAGGGAAAAAGTCTACTGGATTATGGGATGAGTACGCAAGATTCAAATTTGCCCCTGTCTCGCCGCTTGGAAAATCTGCGCCTGAAGTTACCATTACTTTGTCTGCCGATGCAGAATTTCGCGCGGCATCTAAATTATGATCACGATGACGAATTATTTGATGCTCGGCCTCAGTCAGCATACGGTATGGTTTTGATGTAGGTGAACCTTCTTTTGAAGTCTTTGACATGCATAATCACAAAAATAAGATATTAATAGAGAGAGTCACGCAAGCACTAAACACTTCCCATAAACCCGTTCTACATACCTTCCACCTGCAATAAGCTTTGGACTCGTAGTAAGTTACATCTACTGGCCAGTCCCATCTCATTGGAATCTCCTCAAAAATGGTTCTGAGACCATACTCGTGCGATCCCTGGTGGTAAACGGCGAATTATGGCTTTGTGAGTTCTTTTTATTCTTTCTTTTAAAATCCAATCAAAATGAAGAGGTCGCATCAAGGGAGAGTTCCATGATAATTCTCACCTGTGGTCCTACTGGCTTCCAAAAGAAAGGCCATTTGATATTTCGATGTTGCCTCCACGCCCATCCATCAGCGCACCAGTATTCTTCATTCCTGTATCCACCATCCGATACAAATTTCCAGAACTCTCCATTTGTCACCATATGTTCCGATGCACTAAAATCAGGAACGGAAACAGTTCGTTCTCCGTACTCATTGTCCCATCCATAAGAAGGAAAGTCTAGAGGTTTGCCCAATTGAACTGTTTTACCATCCACAGGAATCATATTGTTGGACGGAAAATCAACTCCTTCCGTCGGTTTTGTTGTCTTAGTAGGATGAATATACGCGGAAGGATGCACCAACGGCCAATTCTTTGGCTTTTGCACCAGCTCAATGGGGGTCTCACGAAACAAAACCGAACTAGTCTCCAAATGGATCCTTTCGTGTTCAAACCCCATGAACAGTGCCCACATGGGATGACTTTGATTTATCACAACCGGTTCTTTCCCTCCGTTGTCGTCCAAGGATGGATGATTCATGATCACATCGACAACCGCATCATAAACATATTTGCGATATTCGTGAACCTCACTAACGGCTGGCCAAACCATGTCATTTTTGTGCATGTCGTCCCAAAGCATTTCATCAACACCGACTTCGAAGATGGATTCGAAGTAGGGGTTGACTGGTTTGGTGATAACTCCAGCAAGACGAAGTTTGTTGATGTAAAGACAGGGTGTGTGTCCATAATAGAAGATTTGGGGATGACGCAATCCATGGACAGGAGGTCTACTCAAGAAATATAAATATCGACGTAAAGAGATTGAAAATAAAACGTAATTATTGACAAAATTATGGTCAGTTGAGACATAATAATTAAGGTTGGCAAATTCATATGTACAAAGGAAAGCAAGGCTCTCACCTATAGAAAGGTTCTTCGCCCTTGAGTCCAGCAAAAAGAGTCTCAAACAAAGTCCAAGAATTATCAAAGTAGTCTTTGGAAGATTGACGCGTCACTGCTGACAAGTTGGGAAGAGGGAGGGAACGAAGGATGCCTTGCTCGTCCACACCTGATGCATAGAAGTAGCGATGAATACATACATATAAACAAATAATGGTGAATAACATCCAAAAAATCAAAACAAAATAATGAAAAAGAACTAAAATATTGCTCCCATGGATTTAAAAAAGTTTATTCAACATGAAGCATTGCAATATGGTACTCCATCCTCCGTCATGAGAACAAAAGTATTCAATCGCCCAATAAATAATCAAAACAACTAATATTTAATTTTCTTCTGGCTCAAATATGCAAAATCAAGAAAAGAGACCTTTCAATAATAGATGCAAGATCAAAGAAATGAAAGTATTCTTTCATTGAATTTTTTTCCNCTGGACAAACACTCGGCGCTTTCCCAGTAAACCACTCCCCATCCCTCGGACCGGACAACCACGCCTCATCTCCCTTTCCCAAATTCACCATCCACGCTTCATGGTGACTCCTACTAGTACCCACATATTCCTCCTCGACCTCCAACTGTTCACGAAACGCCGCCCCACTGGATTTGTTACGAACTCCCAAAAATGCCATGGTGGAAGGATTTCCATGCGGTGTGCGCATGCGATCTCCTCCTCCTCCTCCTCCTCCCATGATGCAATGAGACGAAAGGGACGAAGAGGTCGTGCGCCATGATGCGTGATGGCGAGGATCGCTTACTCTGCCAGTAGCAGCAGCAGTAGCAGCAGCACGGCCCAATTTATCGGCATTTTTGGCCGCTGTCGACTTTGTACGGAGGAGGTGACGGTTGTTGCCGCGAATGGATGGGGAGGCAGTAGGGCCAAGTTGTTTGGAGCTCGTGGTGGCGATGGCGGAGCGGAAGACATGGCGTTGAAAGCCAAGTCTGCTCTGGCGGAGAGAGCATAGGATGGGAGTCATCATGATGCTGTCTTGGTTGCTTTAGGTTGCTTTCTTGATGATAATGCTTCTTTGCTTTTTGTGATGTGATCTTGCTTTTCGTTGATAGCAAATGCAATGTCCAACTTGTATATTATATGCTTCGTGCGTACTTAGTACTCTACATAAGTAGTATCGTAGCTAGTAGAGGTTGTTAGAGCAGGTATCTACCTACATAGGTACATATTACTCCTATCAATTGGTGCTTGTCATGCGTCCACACGCACAATCTACCTCTCTAGAGATACAAATACTCCTCCCTCGCATCTCGCATGGCCAGACGGACCGGCAGATATGATTTAGGAAATGTTGCACTCCACCAGACTCCACCCATAAAAACTGAGCAAGAATCCATATCCAGAGCTGATTATGGCAAAAGCTCTCACAAAGACATACAGCAAACAATGCATTTTCATAGTCTAGCGAAAAAGAGAATGCCCTTTCGTGATGTGCAACTCCATGGCCTGTTCTGGAATAATAAGACACTTGGTAGGTGTCAACTCTGTTAATTTAAGCATTATGTTCACTGGTGAAAGAGTTGTCATCTTAAACTCTCTCACCTTCTCTCTAGACTCTAGAGAGAGGGCTACCACCCATACTGTTGGAAACTCTCAACAGATAGACGTGACCCCATGAAACAGTAGGAAGAGTGTTGTCCATGATTACCACAGATCAAAAGAGACTTGTCCAAGTGGTAGAGAAGATAGAGAGAGTTGTCCAAGTAGTAGTATCTAGATAGTAGAAGAGTGTTGTCCATTATTATTACCGAGCAAAAGAGAATCGCAAATCTTGGCTGCTATTGCTGCCATTATCCGCAGTCTCGCATTCTCTGAAATTTGTTGAGACAGTAAAATAGACTATAATTCCACATCATGAGATCACAACTCTCTAGAGTGCAGTAACGAATGTCGATTTGAACATGACAACTTCCCTCGGGCCATCCCGACGCTCAAATAGCACGGCATCTTTCGACAAAATCAAAAGTTCCCACCATCAACCTGACATTGAACGCCACCAATTGACCCCACTAAGCAAACATCGCGATGCACCAAAACAGTTCACTTTCTCATTGGATGCAAAAAAAGTTCGCAAGACCTTGACACGACACATTCCTTTTATTATTTGGACAGTTTTTGTATCTGTATGTTGCTGCAGCATGTATCTCAGTATGAGTGCATTACATGCCCCGGAGCAAGCACCGATCTCAGAGAACACTGTTACGACACAATTAAGAACTATTCAAACTGCAAGAATTTTAGAAGACAGTAAATTTGCAACAATCACTCCAGTTGAGTCATCGACGAGATTAGATTTATTTCCTCCAATTATGAAAACCACCACGAGGGGAAACACACCTGACACAAGCTCAGGAATTATCCATGTAGTTCAAACTCGATTCATGCAAGGGCAGGCTGATTTACTTGACCTCACAGATTTGCTCGACTCGCATTATTCGAGGCATTTTGTCTGCCCACCATATTATCACA
>JALLAR010001383.1:0-18993 GCA_036939335.1 Conticribra guillardii
AATCCCCCCTCACTTACTGCATACACCTACTCTTCAAACTCGGTGCCAACAATTTATTCTCGCGATCAAAACTCAATCATACTGGAAAAAGCAATCCATTTCTGCAATACAATTCACAACTTTAACGAATGATGCTACAATAAACCATGTATTAATTCCTTTTTAATAAGCTGATACTACTTGTGGCGCAAGGACGATGTAAAATAGAGAATGAAGGGTGAAAGCTGATCAAATAACAAAACAACTGGGCTGGCTTATACCTCACCCTCAATTCCTGTGTTAAAGTAATATAACATAAAGCAATGGATAGAGGCATGGGCCACGGTGCCGTGGGACTAATAATGAATAACCTCCGAAGATTTCGCCCATGTTCATTGATACAAATAGATTTTACATTATGATGTGCAATAATTACTAATGTTCTCGTTTATTTTTTACATTGTAATTTATAAAAATGGGGTTGTTATTCCGAGAGCGAGATTGTAATTAAAGGCAATGTTCCCCTACTATGTTCCCCATATGCTTCAAAGTGACTCACATTGCATGCAGACGTATGTACAGTATGGAGTCACCGTAGATAAAAGCTATCAATCCCTATGATTTCTCAATTCCTCTACAAGCCTCCTATTTGTTTGCTGCATCATTCCATCTCCTTGATCGTCGGAGTCTAGACTGTTAATGTCAAACCGAAATGCACGATAATGGTGATTAGTGCCCGGTAATGAGTGGATGCCAACACTAGAACCTTTTTCAGAAGCTGCTACGCCACCAAGACCTCCCATGCCTTTATTAGGGACACCAAAAATTACTCTTCGAACTCGTGAATGAACGAGCGCCATAGCTTCAAACACATTGGGCTCTTTTGTCAAATATACATCATAACTTGTGAAGGGAGATTGCAATCACGAAAAGCAGAACAGTCAAAACGAACCATGTGAGTTAAACAAGAATTGCATACGATAGATCTACGCGATCAATCAGAATCGATCACATATTTTAAAATGAACAAGAACCCGCGCACTCATTTTACACCGAGGATCAAATATCGCCATCGCCAACAACACGCATTTTTGACAATGAAAATGTACATTATATCGTCAATAGGCAAATAACATTCAAAAATATCAATGCAGGCACAGTTCTTTGAGCAAAGCAGTATTTAATCACTACCCTTCGCAAACAATAAACAACAATCAACAAAATTCACTCACCCTGTGCAAAGATACTTGTGTAATAATTCAATGAAGTTGTGAGAAAATTGACGAGAGAAATAAAACAAAGATGACACCGTAAAAATGAATTAACTGATCAAAGAAAGCGAATAAAAGTAAGTCCAAAATGCAGACATGATTTTATTTCTTGTACTCACCTGGCCCATTCGGAATTCCTTTGATTCCATGCCATACCCTGAAGCAGTCAAACGCTCTTTTCTGCTAACTCCTTGAATTGCCAGCAGCGCAGGTGTGCACAATGGGTTTGCCTCGTCTGGGAACGAAGTCCAGGAAATCATATGTGATTCCTGGTTAGTTTTTTCGTATTTCTTATCATCATGATAAGTATCCGATTTGCTATTGAGATTGAGGTCATCATCATTATTGACACCTCCATTTTTTTTATGTTGAGAAAATCCAATAATCGTTGAATTACTATCATTCTCATCTTGATTAATCGCGATCCCTTGCTTTTCACGCTCATGCGATGCTCGTGATACCGTGGAACCAGTCAGAGGATCCATCACTACTGCTCCAGCGATAAAAGGTGTTCGAAACTCTTCATCGTTGAGCTTATGATTGCTGACAAATTTGTCATTACACTGTGCGCCCTGGTTCCATTCTTTCCATTGCCTCCGCCCCATTACTGCATCGTCAAGTGCCTCACGCATGCCCAGTATCATCATTTCCACTTCATCTGAGGTCAAAGCCTTTTGCTCCTCCTTGTATTGAGTTGTTTTCTTTTCAAAAAATAAGGTCGGCCACAGCGTTTGGTTCCATTGGTCGAGTTCAACTCTAGTGCTTGCCGGTCGGCCAGGGAGTGGTCTGCGTTTGAATTGAGGACTTTTGGGGGATATATTGTATTTATCAAGAATTGATGTAAGAGATAATTCAATTTTTGCTTTGTCTAATTTTCTATTTGTGTCGGTTGATTGCGGGAAACTATTTAACCAATCATCTACTGCTTCCACAGAACCTATGAGCAAATCAAGAGACCAAGCTGCAGAACTTGCCTTGGAACTTTTCTTTCTCTTTTCTTTTTTGTTTGTGTTTGGTCTGTTTGCAGTGATTTTATCGTGGGGTGTTTTTGCAGTGCCATCTGAAATAATTTTATCCTCGTTCGTTTCGTCTAGGCCATTGTTGCTGTGTTCTATATCATTTTTTCGTTTTGCAAGTGTGCACCGTGGCTCTGGATCGGAGGCAGAAGGGTTTTCGTTGCTGGCAATTTCCTGATTGGCAACATCAACTTTTTTGGAATTGGGTTCCTCTTCTGACTCCTCCTTCATTTTATCAGCGATTTCATCGGCCGTGGCAGGACGCCTCCGGATGCGCTTTAGATGATCCGTCTTCGGAAATGTCGCAGTTGAATCGATTAATTGAAATTCTCCATTGTGTGTCGATGGCGATCCGTCAGATACAGTCGATGTATGAGTGCTTAGGCTTCGCAGTGGCAATAAGGCGTTCAACTCGCGTGCCAAAGGACCACAGCATCGTGGGTCGATGTTCGTCACGACATAGCAATCAATCCACTCTGGTAGTGCCTCGTCTTCTGATTCTTTCGAGCACGTGTTTTCTATTTCTATGATCGAGTTAAAAGCTGCAGTATCAGATGTGCATGGATTGGAGGATGACGGAGAATTCATTGTTCTGATGCAAGACAAGATAATGCTACTGCTGCGTAGTAGTATTTACGATAGATGATTGCGTCCTGCTGTTTCCGTGGTCGGTGGCTGTCGCTCGGTCGATCGGCGGCGCTTGCTTTGTTTGTGGTCATGCCATGAGATGCCATGTCACAAAGCACAAGTAAAATAGTATGGAAGGGGTACTACTACTATGGTAGGAGTATGTAAAAAGGACACCTGACACCTGAATGAACCCTGACACTTGACAAATAATATGTCCGCGCGGGCTTTATCTTGCGATGCTTGGCTAGCTTGCTTTCGCCCTTTCACCCTGACGGACAGCTGCTATTCATTCTGCGGGCGAGACTTAAAGGTATCAGTATGATTCCTACGTATTCCTACGTGAAGAACGACGGTCGTAAACAATCGAATTATGAATCATGATGTGCAATCCAACACGGCAGAACAAAGAACAAAAAGATAAAAGATCTTTATCTTCTCTCTATCCGATCAGAGCGAGATTCTGGAACAACAAAGCATCGCGTTCACGATCGACGCTCGCTCTCTCATCACATCAACCACAGTTGCCTAACCGCAAAAGTCAACGTCGCCGCCTGATTATCCTCTCCATCCGAACCCATATTCAAAAGTTGCTTCTGATTACTACTACCGTTCAAGATGGCTGCCCTCACTCGCGCGACGAAGGCGAATTACACTATCCATGATCACATTGAAGCAGAGACTACGGGTGCGTATGCATATGATGTTCGTTGTGGCAGTTGCGTATTTGCTTTTTTTGCCACGCTCAATTAATCTTCTGCCTGCACTCTTTTGTGAAGATCGTGAAGACCATACCTTCTGGTGAGTTCTGCCATCAGTGAGAGCTCAAATGCGTCTGCAGACGATTTTCTGCTGCTGTGCTATTTGTGTGATGATGCTACTATTATATTCCATTGCTATTATTTAATAACATCGCGTTTCTTATTGCGCCTGCCTCGATCCAAAATTCGCCAGTGGAATTATGTTCCCTGTCAAATGCAAGGCTGTTCTACCTATTGACCACGTGGTAATAAATACCATCTCCGTGAGAGGGGCACTGGGCCCGCTCACAGTGTGGTGAGTATTTGCAGTTTGCCATTATCATGATGGCGGGTTTAATTGGATATTTTTGCGATTACTCATCTTTTCGTTGTTTGCCTTTGATGTAATGCAGGGTAACCAAGGATGAAACCCTAAACGGTGAAATTTCCATGTCCAAGAAGCAGTGGAAAAAGGTTTACGAAAAAACCCACCCTCCCTCCTTTGCTCATTACACAGAACTTGACCTGTCTGCTAACCCAATCATGCTCAAACCTGGCCAAGTCAAGGGTGTTTACGTGCATTCAACTCGTCGAGGAGACGAAGCGATTGTATATGATAATAAGGAGAAGCAGAAGACTCATGATGATAGTTTTTTGACTATTCTTCCAGGAAGGGCTCATTTATCGGAATTGCCTTTTGGGACCAGGCCTATTTGGGGCTGGTGAGTGTTTTTTTTCATTGTTTTTTATATTATGAGTATGAATGTGCTGTGTCCGTTCAGCTGCATATGCTAAGTGAAAATGAACGATGTCTCAAAAATCTCTTGTGCTGTTTCATACAATTCAGGGGACACGCATGGAGAGACAATAGAGAAGTAAGTAACACAAAATGACTACAATTTGACACATTTTTTATAATTCTAACCTGCAAATATTTTGGCTCTGCTTGATTTATTTAGTTCGTTGGGCAAATCAAATACGGTGCAGTATATCGACTATGGAACCCAAGTGAACATCTATCCTTTGGAGACAAATTCAAAGGCGCTGCGAAGTGTCTTTTCATGCTTCAGCGTCGCGTTGACAGTCCCTTCTCAAAACTTCCGGATGATTGCATCTTTTTCATTATCAATATGTGTCGATGGGATTGGATGAATGACACATCCGAAGAACTGAGGATTACGCAGAAAAATCTGAGGCGGTTGCGGCGCCAGCAAATTGCCAATGAGGCGGATGACATGTTAGACGAAGAATATGGTGAAGGAGCAGGCGACACAGAGGATAACAACCATTTGGTGAATGAAAATGCTGAAAGTGCTATTGCGGATTCAGATGAAGATGAAGAAAACGATTTTATGGAGGAGGATGAAGAGGACAGTGAAGAATCAGAAAATGGTGATTCTGACGCTGATTCTGATGCTGACTCAGAGCAGTATGCATGGGGAGATCATGTTGGTGCAAGAGACGCATTTGTGTACAATCATAATGAAACTGATAGCAGTGATGAAGAGGATGGAGATGGGGATCAGCTAAATGTTACAATGAATGATCGACACCGAAGGGCGGCATTGCTTCGTGCTCGGGCCAACATTCTTAACATGTTTCGCCGATCAGGAAATGCAGCTGCTGTACCTGACCAAATGTAGCTATCGCTGTGATTAAACTGTTTGCTTTATTTTGGGTGGGGTTGGGTTGGAATTCAGTGTGCATTGGCAGCTATCATGTGCTGATTTGCAGGTGAAGATGTAACTCAGAGTTATCAGTGCAGTTCATAGTCCTGTTTGGGTCTTTCCAGAGGTATTCTGAAGGGGGTTTATCTTACAAGAGTTCTAAAAATCAGTAATATGCAATTTAAAGTGCATTTTTTCAAGAGAGTGGTTATTGTTTATTGTACTAGGCTCCAAACTTTCTGATTTATTTTGCCTTCATTTTATCATTTCATTTTGATATTTCTTTAGGTCGTAATGATGTTGTACCTACTAGGTAGTATGTGTCTTACAGAAGTTTTGTGAGACTTCTAACTCTGGTCAGGTTATTTTTAGAATACCTGTCCATCTGTCAACCGCAAATTATCCTGTCTGTCTGATGCTGGTTCGAAATTTTTGTTGCGTCCGTTGCGCGCGCAGAGCCCATCTTGCTTGGTCGACAGTCGCGTCGTCCCACGATGATTTCTTTTGAGATTATTATTTTTTGATTTTGCCTCCCGCCCGCTCCCAGCCTGCCACAGCTACTACCTGCCGCCGGCTTCCCTACCGCTTTATTATATCCCGACAAAAATGTCAAATACAAGCGCCGTTAACGCTACTGCCATCTCGGCCGCTGAGCCCGGTGATAACCAAGAGGAAAAGCCAATCGCCAACATCTCACTGGAGTCCATCACCGACGGCAAAAACGAACGTGGGATTCCCGGCACTAAATTCTTGGACGATATTGATTCCTTCGCCAACTCATTCGATCCTCCCGCTTCGTCGGAATTGCTGATTGGGGCATATAGTGATTTGTACAGCAAGTTCAAGGCGTATGAGCAGCAACTCAGCCAGAAAAGGTCAACCTACCTAGAAAAGATTCCCGAAATCGAAAAATCCATCACCCTTGTTCGTCATCTAAAACAAAAGAAAGATCAAGGGGGTTCTGTTATTACACGTTACAATCTAGCAGATACAATCTACGCTAAAGCAGAGGTCGATTGCTCGCAGGGAATAGTCAATCTGTGGCTGGGTGCGAACGTTATGTTGGAGTATACGTACGATGAGGCTTTGGATTTGTTGACTTCGAAGGAGGCATTGGCCAAGAAAGATTACCAAGAGGTAGGTCCGAATCCAAGTTGGAAGATTTTTTACACAACAATGCGTATTTGCACTTTTTTTAATTGATGTCATGCGACCTAACGATGTCATTTTTCTCTAAATTCTCAGGTCACGGAAGATTTGACTTTCACGCGCAATCAAATTATCACATCTGAGGTCAACATTAGTAGAATTTATAATTGGGATGTCAGAAGGAAGCGTTCTAATGCATAGGTGGTGGACACGCGCTTTGGGTTCTAGCAAAAATCTTCACGCAGTATATTGTTGTTGTGAGAGTGGTTATAAAATAGTTCGCTTTCTCTGCTCGCTTTATTTATTCAAATTCATTATTTGAATCATTATCATGGCGAAAGGCGAGGGTTTAAAATAGTTATTTACATCCTTTTACGTGATCAGTGGGGCAGTTAATGAGAATTCGTATTAGTCGGCGTGAGTGAATTAGTCCAAATTTCAATATGTGTCAATGCCAACCGATTGTCAAACGAATAACTATCATAGATACATTTATTGATCGGAAAGTTAGCGTTAGTTTAGATTTATTTTGATGTAGACGACCTGTCGCAAGTTAAGTAGTCATTAGAGCAGTTGTATTATTTCAAGTCAGATTACTTTTTCAAAGAAAATATATTTGCGCCACAACCCGACAATTAATCAATAAAAGATGTCCCTAATTAGATTGTGTCTAGTAAACAAAAACACGTTTCCCCTTCTCATTGCCCTGCAGTCAAAAATATACCTCCACGGCTCTACCTGATATTTTCTGCATCTTCCTGCCCATGATGACTACTATCCCCAGTCAAAATGCCGCCTTGTTCTGAACTATTTCCGGAAATCATAATATCCGAATGAGTACGCCCTCTACGCAGAGACTCGGAAATGCTTCTCCTTCGAAGACTCCCTCTTGGGATTGCACGTTGCTGCCGCTTCTGCTCGTAATATGCATCTAAGTTTGCTTGGCGACTCTGTTCGTCATCATCTTCGTCGTAATGTGTCCCGGCAATTCCACCATGGTAACTGATATCTAAACCTACGATTTCTTCCAGCTGGTCGGCGCTATAAAAGCAAGATAACAGCATCACAGCAAACGCAATGGATAAATGATACAAGTCGAATCATGTTCCTTTGCTTTGGTAGTTATGTCTCATCATGATAGTACTTACCGGAGCCAACCCATGTAATGCAAACCAGCAAAAAATGGCAACATCAAAATTGAAATCCATCCTACCACAAATAAAATCCCAACAGCTTGGCATGCGAGTAATGTTCCATCGTCAAAAGAATAAAACCAGCCCGCGCGAGCGATACCCGGGTGCAACACTTCAAGAAATTCGGGAACTGCAAAGAGACCAACGGCAATGGTGCCCCAAATTCCACACATCATGTGGATAGGAATAGCATCTACTGCATCGTCAATGCGAATCCGAATCAACAATGAAGATCCTGCCAGATAGATCATTCCAGCGACAAGTCCAATCGTGATTGCTGCCCAAGACTCTACAATGGCACATCCACCTGTAATTGAAACAAGACCACTCAGACAGCCGTATAGTGCGTCCGTTAAACTAAACTTTGTTTCTCCCGTGTGTCTCTCAACCGACCATGCCTTTATCAATAGTGCACTGACAGTTCCTGCTGCAGCAGCGAGTGTAGTGTTAACGGCGGCATTTTGTGCGAGAAATGCCCTCTCTTTACTGGTTATGAAGTATGTTGAACCAGTGTTGAAACCATACCAACCAAACCACAAGATGAATGTACCCAATACCTTCAGTGCGAAAATAAATGTAAGATGAGTTTGATTATGTTTTGCAGCATATGCGATGTTTAGTTTGAGACACCTCTAATCAAAATTGTTGATGAAGGCATCATGTGTATTTGCAGTGATATTCTCACCTTCAGGGCCACAGAATGGCCAGGGAAGTCATTACAACACTTTTTCCCATCAACTTCATAAAAACGTCCCTTCCTCGGTCCAAGAACATAAGCCGCAATCAATGCAGTGAGCCCTCCTGTCGTATGTACCACTAAACATCCAGCAAAATCAACGACTCCAACGCCCCAAAGAGGTGAATCTGCATTCGAACTTAAGAACCCAGCGGATGACCATATGCTTCGAGCAACTATTGGATAAATAAAAGCAGTCAACGCTATCGAATACGACAAGTATGCCACCATCTGGCATCGTTCTGCCAATGTTCTAAGATGAATTTGCAAAAATAAGATGCAACCAAGGTCAGAAACAAAAACAATACAGTACATTTTTTGTACATCAAGAAAAAGTAATAGCTAACAAAAAATATTCATACGTACCCCGCCACAATGGTTGCCGAGGTTGCGGCAAACGCAAATTGAAATAGCCAAAAAGCCTTTTCATCCACGTCCATTAAGAAAAAGTGTTCTGTTCCTATGAAGGACTTTTCTGTAGCAGTTTCAGGCTCCCCTGGTATGTTGGATGATCCCCATGCAAATGCAAATCCTACAGTGTAAAATCCTAACGAGGCGCCACAGGCATCCAACAAATTTTTCATCATCTATAAATATTGACAAAAGGAGTTATGGTGGAACGAGGAGAAGAGATGTAAAAATGAGTGAAACTTTGGAATGAAACGAAGAAAGAAAACACGAAGATATAATAATAATGCGCATCGTGGATACCACCACTACACAATACCTACAAAACTCACTCACAGTATTTTGAACATTTTTCAGCCTCACCGACCCAGCACAAAGCATGGCAAACCCCGCCTGCATATAAAACACGAGCGATGCCGCATAAATCAAATAAAATGTATTGACGCCCGAAATAGTATCATCCAGGGAGGAACTGATGCACCGCATCATTTCATTTTGCTGTTCGTCGGTGGATAGATTGGGATCGAGTGATTGGGAGCATTGTTCGTAGGTCGTTATGCCGCCGGGTGCAAAGGTGCTGGTCATGTCGTTGATTTTTCTATTGCTGTGTTTATTACTCCTATGTATTATTGGAAGTGATTATTTTCTATCCTTCACTTGAATAATTATTATTATCATCGTCAGAGTCTGTCAGAGTGTACTAGGTAGATAGTACCATATGTAGATAGTATCTAGTGGTCTACGTATTTTTCGTGGTGGTCGAACCGGTCGGACGGAGAGTAAAAGTTGATTGAAGTCTTGCGTTTTGACAACACAACATCATCGCATCATCATCATGTTGAATCGCTTGGCGGATGATGATGTCACGGCGCGTGTCGGTACGTAAAAACCTTCTCAATATCTCGATCAGATTTTTGCAAAATTGTCAATCCAATCAAAACTGTACTGAGATCACCGTATATAATCACGTATATTGAAATAATATTGAATGTGCTTCGTAGTATAATGCTTATTCCTCTTTATAACTTAGGTATGTAAATACATACTGTCCTTCAGATTGTCAGTGGTGCTGCGAACTGCGACTGCGAACTAGGTAGAGGTAGGATGATGGACAGACGACCACCGCCACGCCCGCGCGCGCGAACCGCGAAATCAACAATCAACAAGTCGAAATCGAAAATCGAAGCGCGCGAACACAACGACACACGGCAAGCAACAACGAACAAAATCACTAAAAATAACCCACAAAACGAACCCGTCAATAAAAAATCGGCGACCATGGCGCCCCCCCGCTCCACCGACGAATCATCATCGTCCGCACAATCCATCTACAAATTTCCTCCACCCCCAACATCCTCCATTTCCTCGACCTTCACCAACGCCGGCGCCAACACAAAAAATGCAATGACAACAATATCCAAACGCGCAACAACTCCCCAATCCACGGCGGACAACACAACGGCCGTTTCTACTCCCAACCGACCACATCATCAATACGTCTGTTCCAACATCCCACCCGCCGCAGCATCCTTCCTCCTCCACCGTCGTCTCTTACTACCAACCTTTGCCATACCGATCGCACTGCTCATCGGTCCTCCCTCCATTGTATCATTCCTCTCCCTTCTCGCTTACCCCGCCAGCGGTGGACGAATCAACGCCCGTCATCACGGCAGCTTGTCCTTAGTCATTTTCACCTCCCTTCTCATTCTAGCCTCGACGTATTTTCTCGTGAAGACTGGTAAGAATGCCATTTCGAAGCATGCACCAAATGAAAAAGCAAAAAAGAGGGCTTTGAAACAAAGTCATGTGTCGTTGGAATTTTGGTCATTGGTCATTTCCATCGGGGCGGTGCGGACATTGCTTTCCGTGTTCAGCGCCTTTTTTCCCATCTTTGGATCGGAGACTGGTGTAAAAGGTGCTTCGATGGGTTGGATTCATTGGGTGTTGGGTCTTGTGAATTCGACTTCGTCTTGGGCTGCAGCAATTGCGGGGTCGTGCATTCGTCCGGCGATGGGATGGGTGCTGATGAGTGCTGTGGTCGTGTGTCGCTATATTGGGCCTTTTCTTCCCTTTGGTAAGATTTGTGACGACTGTTACTTTCATTTCCACGCAAGATTTGTGAATTTTCAATTGTTTTGCTAATTTGTGTTTCTAATCGTTTGCAATGACGCAGTTCGCTGTTCATGCACCCCACTGATGACAAATCCATTTGATGCGACATTTCAAAGAATTGGACGTAATTTTACATCCAAAACTCGTTTCTTGGATATGATTGCGTCTTGGGTGGATATGCTATCTTCTCCATCGACACCTGCGAATAACAAAATCAAATCCACCACCAACAACAACAACACACAACAAATGAGACGGCAGATTAATTATCCGCCCTTGCAACCCAATGCCAAAACAGCAGCCACTCTGCATTCCACGCAGTTCAATAACGACACTTTGTGGGGATCATTCGCTTCTTTTGTAGGATCATCTGCAAATGCTCATTACAGCAGACCTGGTCTCTTGTCAATCTTGGTTCAAGTTCTCATTAATGCCATCGGTGGACACATTTTTGCACACACAATCGTTCTTCCTAGCCTTGGAATGTCTACCGGTAATGGCAATAATGGCGGGGCCGGAGTTCTAGTCATTCTACTTTCGTGTTTGTTCGCTCCCGTCTTTGAGCTCTTTTCCAATGTCAGTGGTGTTGATAATTCACGGCACGAGCTTGATTTCAGACGTTACTCCTATTCACTGCAAGTTATTGCAATCCTGTCCAATGATTTGCTGGTAGGCATTAAAAGGTCCCTTCTTGGAGGCACAATCTATGCACCTATCGTTGCCATGGCGACTATTCCTGTTTGGCCGCACTTGGGTCCATTGATTATGAAGGACGGGTCAATATCCTTCTCTTCCCTATCATTCCTTGCAATCATACAATCGTTGCTCATTTCATATATTGCAATTGGTCTACTAGTCGTTGTCATGTCAATCCAAGACATTTTCACGCGGTGGGCAATATGTGCTCCAGGAATGGACGCAGATACCCTCATGTCTCAAACTCCCACCCCTGTTCCTCAAAGCAAACAGGCGAAATTCCTTGTCGAAGATTTATTTGTTCAATCCATTCTAATAGGTGATGGGGCCACGGTTAAGAAAGTCATTGCTCCTCCTGGAGCGGAATCTAATCGGAATAAAGTAACTATGCAAAACCATCAAGATGATGAGATTAATAGAAATGACAAGGCATCGGTTTCGTTTGCTGAGTGGATACGACTTTCGTCTACGACTTCACCGGATAAACTCTCCGATGATGTTCTGCGCATGTGCTTACTCGAGTCCCTCGGTGGGGGGGGGAGCTCGTCTTCTGCACCCCTTGTGTCGCATTCCTTTTACTTTGGGGAGGATAGACATTCCGCAGCCATTCACAAGAGACTAAAATTTTCGTCTGCCACCACATCTCCGGGAAAGGATCCAATAGCCGTTCCTCTTGTTAGGGCGCTTTGTGCATTTGCTGGAGGAATAGGTGAAGCAGTGGTTGATTTATATCATCATGAGGTTGTGATTGAAAATGGAAAGCTTGTGAACAAAATTCCTGTAAAACCATGGATACTTCCATTGGGGTCGTTAAACGCTGCAGAATTTGCCATCATTGCTGCTGCACGGTTTGTCGTCATGAATTTGGTAACAAAACAAAACGGACGGTTCGTTGTCGATTTTTCAAAGCGCCATGATCGCCTATCGCTCCTTTTGCCTTGTGTACTAGGATCGGCTTTCAAGCTCAGATGTGGAATGCTTGATTATGCAGTAGCTACTGCAGATACGAATGGAGACAAAATATCTTCCTTTGATAAGGATGGGAAGGGTGATGGCGTAAAATCTTACATTGCTGCAAAGCTTCCTGAAATTTCCCCAGTCATGTTAGCATGTGATAATTCTGCGAAAATGGTGATGCAAACAATCATGGAATGTGGGGATCGAGCACTGGAAGGCGTTCTTCTACGAGGAAGCTGGAAGGGTGAAATGCAGAATTGGCTGGTTGAGCTGAATTGCCAAATGTCTGTTCCTGTTGCTGTCAAAAAGTGACGAAACAGTGTTGGAACTGCATTAGTGAAAGGTGTGAACGAAATATTGCATTAAATGCTATGGATGAGTCCACACTAAACAAAAAAATAGATCACCTTTATTGCGAGAAATAAATAAAAATAATTCTTCTAATCATGAAAATATTTATTTGGACTTTTTTGTTGTAGAGTAAAAATTAAACATTCAACCTTGTACAATGTGAAACATCTAGAGACGGAATTCTCTTCTTTGGTGATTCATTTGATGATGAACGTATAACTCTAGTAATTTATTTCTTTGGCAAGGCAGACTGAAATCCTGCATTTTCAGAGAACCACTTTGCATTAGCTTGTCGAACCCGTTCCTTGTTAGCATCAGGATTGACAAGCTCCAAGCCCTGCACCGGCGTGAACACCATGCTACTCGCCAAACCATTAGTCGCTCCAGAACTCATTTGTATAGCGCGTTTCCTCGACGCTTTTGTATTGGCCTGTTTCATTTTTCGTTTTTCAGCCGTGTTGCGCATAGCCCCGCCTTCTTTTGTGTCCAGCATTCCCAGAGTGAGACCCATTGCATCATCACCATACTCACCGGATTCTACGGAGAAGGCTCGCTTATTCGCCTGTTTCATCAAATCGGTCTCCTCAAACCTCTGTTCATGACAGCAAAATAAGATGAAGTGTTGAGATAGAGAAACTACATAATTTGTTTGTTAATTGAGAAAATGAACCGATACTCACCTCCTTCAGCCGACGAATACGCTTTCCACCGCGACGCTTCTTTGTTGTTAAATCAGGCCTTTATAATAAATAGAATAAAAAGTGATGGCAGATGAAAGGATGTATATATTGTGCAATAGTTAGTAAAAACTAACTGAAGAAAAGACGATGATGCAACGCAACTGAGACTGGAACATTACATACAGTGAAAAAGCCAATGAAAAAGAAAAACAATAAACACAACAATAAAATATCGGACTTCAACAGTATGTACTGAGCAGCAGCAAAAAAAGATTGTGCACGTATATCAAGAAGGGAAGAGTCAATATCAATTTCATTCTTGAAAGATGTTTGCCATCAGATACACCATTCATCGAAGAGAAATTTTCCTTTATCTCTGCAATCATGCACAGCAACACCACTCATTTCTTCCCAAAATCACGTAAAATGAAATAAAACATTCCAAAAAGTGGTCCATTTTCCATCATATTATTCAAAAACCATTGCGACAGTACCAATCCTCCAGATCTTTGTGAAATAAATTGTTATCATCCCATTCCAAAATTAAATGTCCACAATAGGCCAAATCACAAGCCCCAGTCATCAACAATAAGCAAGAGCATCTCAAAAAACTGAATCAGAAATGTCAAAATGAATAATAATAATAATGATAAAAAACAAACACACACGCACACGCACACGCACACATACACATACATACGCATCAAACAAACACAGTACACAAACGCAAACACCCAATAAAAACTCACTTTGGCAACGCCTTCACAACCTGCGCCTTATCCGGCTCCTCCCATTTCCCAAACTTAACCCTCAACTCCTCATAAAACCTCCTCCCCACATCCGCATTCCTCCTCCTACCCGCCTCACAATTCACATAATCCGACCTCGCCGCCAAAGCCAACTTCCCCGCCACCGCTTTCGTCGCCCTCATTTTCAAATAATTGGGACACCGCGCCACCAACGGACACTCCATCAAATATCCCGCATGCTGCGTCCTCGTCTGCGTCGCCATTCCTCCCCTCGACGACGCCGTGGATTTGACCCTTCCCAACAACTGAAGATTGCAGGCGGGTATTTTCGATAATTCGGCGAGTCCTCCCGTACTTGCCAACAATTGCGCGGCGAGCGCCGGACCAATGAGGGCGCAAATGGAGGGAGACCAGCGTTCCATTTGGGATTCGACAAAGGTGGTAATTTGTTGTTGGGTGGTTTGCAATTCATCGAGATAGAGGCATGTGCGGTTGACGTGGTTTAATTCGTTGGGGGAGAGGGGTCTGCCTGCGGTGGTGGATCCGGCGACGCTGATGGTGATGATTTGATTGGAGGAGAGGACTTCGTTTAATTGGTCGTTGACGTTGGTGACGTCCATTTCGTTTTGGAGGATGCCAATGGCACGTCGGTATTGGAAGGGGTCTGTGAGTAGTTCTTCGAGTTCGGGGAATTTGGGGTGGTAGTGACGGCATAGCTCGAGGTGGGTGCGGTGGATTTCGTGTCCGAGGGAGACGAGAAATTTGTTGGAGGAGAGGATGAGAAGGTGTTGCTGTTCGTCTTGTTCTTTGGTGTTGTTATTGCTATTGTTATTGTTGTTGTTGTTGTTGTTGGCGCTGGGTTTGGAGTTGTCTGCGTCTTGTGCTTGTTGGATAGAGGAGAGGTGGGCCTTGAGAGACGCATCGTCGAGGAGGCGGGGGCGTTGTTTTGTGTGTGTCGAGTTGTTGTTGTGTTGCTGACTGACGTCGTTGTCACCATCAATGTCGGCGCCTCCAGTTTTCAAATTGCCGTTGTCGTCACCGTAGTCGTCTCCATTTGCATCATCTTCTCCATCGTCATAGATGGGGTTTCCTTCTTCTTCGACATCGCTGAGGTCGTCGAGGTCGTCTAAGAGTGCGTCTGCCATGGTGGAATGTGGAATAGATACTTGCTGATCTTGCAGATGTTGTTTCGTGTGTGTTGTGTGGTCGCAGGTGGTCGCGAGCTGCTGGGAGTTGTCGAGGAAAACTATTTTTTAGCTACCTACTACTATCTACTACTTACTCTAACTACTACTATATCGCTTGGAACGGGAATATTGATGACATGTCAAACTTTGCTCCCATCCCTTCGTCTTTTAAGTTTGGCTATTTTATTATTATTGTTATGTAATATTGGATGTTCAGGGTTCAGAACCATTATTATGATGACGTGATAATAATATCATTAGCTTTTTTTTCGTTTCAGATAGATGGATGAAGCACGTGCAACCTGCAACCTCGTGCTACAAAAAGTCGAAAGCAAGCAGACTGAAATAATAATGAGACAATGACGGAAGCCCGCAATTATAAATCGTTGCCCGAAAGATCATCCTCATAGAAACCAAAACTATCAGCCCTGACCATTATCACACAAGGTCTGGCATATTCAGTAGGCTGGCAATATAGAATTGCGCAAATTACATCACACCGGAGCATCATCTCACGAACATCATGACAACATCATCTCCACCCATCCAAGACGTGATCATCCTCCACGGCGGCGAACTCTCCACCGACATTGCCTCCCAACTCACAACCAAACTAACTCCCATTCTCAGCTCTCCACACATCCACCAAATATCCATGTCCAAATCCAAATCATTCCAATCCTCCCTCCTCCAAGACGAAACACTCGCCAAACCCACCACCCTCGCCATATTCCTAGCCCAAACCATCGAAAATGAATCCCCTCCCGAAGATGCCGGTGCCTGCATACGCTACTTCAAACGAAAGACCCATCCGACGAATCTCATGGAGAATAAAGTACAATTTGCAGTGTTGGGATTGGGGGATTCAAATCTTCTTTTGGACAGGCAGCATACGTCGGCGAAGGATTGCAATCAGGTGGCGCAAGCGTTGGATGGGAGATTGGGTGAGGGTTTGGGGGGTACGAGATTTTATGAGAGGGGAGAAGCGGATGAGAGGACGGGTTTGGTGGAGGTGGATCCTTGGATTGATGGTATTGTTGCCAAGATCAAGGGGTAGGTGGTGCTGTTTTGGGTATGAATTATAAAGTTGATCATTGAAAGGAGGGCTATTTTGTTTTGTTATCTCTTGACATAAATATGAAATGCAATTAAAAAATCAAATATTTTATTATAAAGATTTTACATGGTTGCCTCCTTTTAATGATAAAATGATATTAAAAAAATAAACTTTCCAGTCAGAAAACATAAGGATGAAACTCTGAAGATTATTGCTAAAATTGAGATTCCAATGGTCCCAAATTTCTAAACCTCACACATCTTGGATCGATCTTGAGAAGTTGGAACAGAATTGAGCGATGAGCCATGACATATTCTTCACTATTCTCCTGACCCTATATATTAATAAAGGTGATTGCGCCAACCAATAGTTATGTAGTATTTCCTTGAATGCCTTTCAGAGTGTTTTTGACAGAAAAGTGATGCATCAATAGTTTGTGTGATAGACCCCAGCTCTCTCGTCATTATTTCTATTCATGGTCAAATATTGTTGGAGCTCAGAAGTCATAAAATGCTATTACCATGATTGTTTTTCATATTGCACGTTCTCGGATATGGGTTTTTGTTGACTGGTGGAGATTTGTATACATGGTTGGTTGTCTTCAAAACAAATCATGTATATGTTTGGCAACGAATTTCATTTGACACTCAATAAAACTTTGCACAATAAACAAACATTTTAAAGAAACTCGTGAATGATCCTGTGAAAAAATCTATTCATGTTATCTTAAAATGATCAGACAGTAGAGTTGTCAACAGTTTTGGCAAGTGCTCCAAAACAATATGTTATTAAACATAACTTTACACATGAATGAAACTGTCTGCATCATACTTCAGAAACAAAAGCGCTTTCTACGAGAACATAGTAAAAAATAATCATTGATCAATATGTTTATTGATTACATGAATAAAACTACACTCAGGTTGAAGTGCAAAAATATTGTAGAAATGCCCTGGCCCTACTTATCACGCATTAGACGTTATGTCTTAGGTGCTCTTTTTCTTAGTATCTGAAGCTCCCTTTACATCTTTCTTCGACTCCCCTGACTCGTCCTCCTTTTTCTCTTCCCCGGCATCACTTTTCACAGCCTTCTTCTCCTTAACCTCATCAAACCCATCCTCGTCATTGTAGGCAATTTTATTGAGAACTAAATCATGCAATGCAATTACACATCTAATCAATGCACTCAAATAAATGACCATGTGCATATCATTGTTTTTCACTAGCATGCTTCGAACCAATTCCTCCACATTCAAATTAGGAAGCAAGTTGACAATTGCCTGCATGTTGGCAATAATTTCTGAGTTCGGTTTCATGCGACCTTCTGAAACTGCGGTTAGATAATCTTTCATCTCGACCAATTTTTCCGTCAGGGTGGACAAACCAGATAATTTTGCCTTGACTAGGTTGGCCACCGTTGATACAGTAGGATCATTGATATCTCTCAACAAATGCTCCACACCTACTTCCTCTGCCTCCATCGCACCAATCAATGAAGGCACGTGCGCAAACGTCTTGCGCACCTGCGCGGCTCCACCACTCGCATCACCTCCCCCACTGGGAACACTCGAATCAACTTCATCCACAACACGATACGCTGTCGTGGGAATACTCTCCCGATTGGGCCTCACATCAATAATCACAAACACCGGAGGTGTCGAAGTACCCGCAGGGACAAACCGAGAAACCAATGAATGAATCCTCAAATCGTTCGGACGGATCTGCGGTCCGGTGGAATAAAATCCCACAACCCGTTCCTTGGCATGAACTTTTCGAAACATTGCCAACATATTTTCTAAATAATTGTGATCGAGGTAAAAAACTTCGGAGTTTTTGGAATTCTCTTCAAAAGGGACGGCAAAGGAGTTGGTTGCATCGATGCGGCCGCGGGAGGTGCTTCCGAGGAGGACGCCCACGGCACGTTTGCGTGAACCGCGGGCGGAGCGGTGGTAGTGATCGGCGGCGGAGAGGAGGACGAGAGGGTGGACGGTGACGTCGACGACATCGGGGGCGGTGGCTGCGGTGGCATCATTGGAGGATTTATCTTCCTTTTTGGTGTCGGCGCCACTGGATCCAGCGGGTATTGTTTTGGAGTGCGCCATGTTGGAGGAGGTCTTAGCACGAACGAGATACGATGAAGGGGGGAAATGATAATAATGTGGGGGTTGTCGCGGTTGTTGATTATCGAGTTTATTCAACTGAAGATCGCCGGAGAACTGTGAAGAAACTACCTTTCGGTTTCATACTAGTAAGGTATTGGAATGTATATCTACCATATTATTAACCTTTGTGCCTTGGTATGAAACCGAAAGGTACACGACACCACACCTCTATACGTGGTACGAAGTAGCCCGTTCTCCCGGCCACTAACGGGGGGGAGAAGGTTCGGTTCCCGAAGCTTCTACCCGTCTTGTTTAA
>JALLAR010001384.1:0-11102 GCA_036939335.1 Conticribra guillardii
TTCCTTCTTTGAAGCCAAGCTCCTCTCCTTCGAATGTTCCATCATTGAACCCGTCTAAATCGCCGTCTGATATTCCTTCTGATGTACCTTCTTTGAAGCCAAGCTCATCTCCTTCGAATGTTCCATCACCGAACCCGTCTGAGTCGCCTTCTGATATTCCGTCTCTGAAGCCGAGCACGTCTCCTTCGAATGTTCCATCATTGAACCCGTTCGAGTCGCCTTCTGATATTCCGTCTTTGAAGCCAAGCTCCTCTCCTTCTGACATACCATCATTGATACCATCTTTGAAGCCAAGCTCCTCGCCTTCGGATGTTCCGTCAATGATCCCATCCACTTTTCCTTCTTCCCTCCCATCATTCAAGCCGAGCTCCTCTCCTTCAAGCATTCTGTCAACCTCACCTTCTGATGTTCCGTCATTAAAGCCAAGCTCCTCTCCTTCAGATGTTCCATCTCTGATCCCGTCAGCATCGCCTTCAAGCATTCCATCATTGAAGCCCAGCTCATCTCCTTCGGATGTTCCGTCAACTGCGCCTTCTGATATTCCATCATTGAAGCCCAGTTCCTCTCCATCAAGCATTCCGTCAACATTGCCTTCACGCATTCCATCATTAAAGCCCAGCTCTTCTCCGTCAAAAGAACCTTCAACATCGCCTTCTGACCACCCATCATTGAAGCCCAGCTCCTCCCCTTCTGATCATCCGTCACTGAAGCCCAGCTCTTCTCCTTCAAAAGAACCTTCAACATCGCCGTCTGACCACCCATCATTGAAGCCCAGCTCTTCTCCTTCAAAAGGACCTTCAACATCGCCGTCTGACCACCCATCATTGAAGCCCAGCTTCTCCCCTTCTGTTCATCCGTCACTGAAGCCCAGCTCCTCCCCTTCTGTTCATCCGTCACTGAAGCCCAGCTCTTCTCCTTCAAAGGATCCATCTTCATCTCCTTCAGATGTCCCGTCATTGAAACCGAGCTCTTCTCCTTCACGCATTCCATCAACATCACCTTCTGATCACCCATCATTGAAGCCAAGTACCTCTCCTTCTGATCGTCCATCAACAAAGCCCAGCTTTTCTCCATCAGATGTCCCGTCAATGCAGCCCAGCTCTTCTCCTTCAAGCATTCCATCAACCTCGCCCTCTGTTCACCCATCCTCGAAGCCAAGCTCTTCTCCTTCCTTCGCACCTTCCATCTCGATGGAGCCAAGTTCTTTTCCAAGTGCATCTCCTTCCCAACCAAAGGCACAAATGAGGATTGCTCTTCCAGGTTCATTGGATCTTGGCTCCCTGGAAGTACCAGAAGATCCAGGCGAAAAAGCATTGGTGTTCGAAGTAGTCACATCTACCATTATTTCAACTGCATCAAAAGATTTGGGTTTTGGGCAGAGAGTAAGGGATGCTAGTATTACACAATTTGGAAACTTTACAATTATTCGAAATAGGAGACTTTATGGCGTAACAAAGTCTAGATTTTTAGAAGGAACTTCTGTTAACTATAACCTGTTGCTTGAAGTGCTGTGTGCAACTGAAGATTGCTCTGATGGTGATGCTGTAGCTGATGCTTTTGTAGGGGATGTCCAAAATACTATGATGGAAGAAGCGAATAGTGGAAACTTTGCTGAAACAGTAAAACAAGCTGCAGTTGCTAATAATGTTACATCAGCTTTTGCAAATCTTGTTGTGGAAAAGTTGACAGCAGCATCTTTTCAGGCGTAAGAAGAAATGTCATTTCTTTTATTTGTCAATAACCACTTTTTTTTAAACTTTGATTCTTTAAAACCTGTTGCTCCTTTTTGTGATTTTGTTACAGACCTATCAAAGTGACAGTATTACCTGCACCCACCCCTCCCCCAACACTTGAACCAAGCTCCCTTCCAAGCAGTAATGTGAGTAGCTGTAGTACTGTCACTGCATACACGCTGATTGACAAATTACCTTTTTTTGAATATGCACATCTTACAGACACGTTTTATTGGCACATTTATATTATACAAAATAACAATTCAAGCCCACACTATCATCAGTGCCAAGCAAAGACCCAACAAACAAACCATCAATCTCTAGTCATCCATCTATTTCAACATCTCCAACTGGTGGACCAACAAAAACCAGTCAACCCTCTGAGTCATCAAAACCTAGCACACATCCCTCAGTTTCATTATCACCGAGTTCTATCCCATCTAGCAAGCCATCACAGTCTCCAAGTGACCAACCTACTGGCAATCCATCGAGCAGTCCCTCAGATAAACCATCATCAAATCCATCAACGTCTCCTTCTGACCATCCATCAACAAATCCCAGCTCTTCTCCGTCAGATATCCCATCCGCACCGCCGTCTGACCATCCTTCATTGAAACCCAGCTTTTTTCCGTCAGATATCCCATCCGCATCGCCTTCTGACCATCCTTCATTGAAGCCCAGCTCCTCTCCTTCCAGCATTCCATCTGTATCACCTTCTGATGCACCCACAGTCCCAAAACCACAGGTGGAAATGACTTTTACAGGTAGCTTAGATGCTGTGAACATGGTAATTACTCCTCCTCTTACTCTTCAAGATGTTGCTGAAGCATACGAGAAGGCACTTGAAATAATAGTCACGCAGCAATTGGGATCTGGTGAAAGACTCCTTAGTTTAATTGTCAAAAAAATTGGAAGCTACACACCCACTTCTACACGCCGAAACCTCCGTAATAACCTAAAGGGGCGTTCACTTGCTGATGTATTAACAAAGATTGAGTTTGAAGTTCAACTTGAGAAGTTGTGTGATACAGGTAACTGTCAAAACAGTGAGACTTTGGCAAATGAACTATACGATGAGGTCACCAATGCCATTGACAATGCCATTAAAAAAGGTGATGCCACTGTGGCTGGCTCTCTTCAATCAGTATTTTTGGCTGTTACAACAAGCAAAAGTCAAAATCTCCTCATATCTGTTGCAGGTGTCAACAGGGGCAAATATGGCAGGTGAGGACAAACAATTGTTCTTATTTTATTTCTGTTGTTTGATACAATGCCACAACCAATGCTAATTTCATTTTATTTTGTCTCTCTACGTTTTCAGTATTGTGATCACCACAATTCTACCTAATCTGCTCTACCCTGATTGGGACGGAAACGACAAGACCTGTATCAGCGATGGGAAGGAACCTGACTACATGC
This sequence comes from Conticribra guillardii, assembly GCA_036939335.1. NCBI lineage: Eukaryota > Bacillariophyta > Thalassiosirophyceae > Thalassiosirales > Thalassiosiraceae > Conticribra > Conticribra guillardii. The sequence continues at coordinate 3,153 of JALLAR010001384.1, forward strand.
GCTTACATCCAGAAGGCACTTACATGTTTAAAAAGCTAGAAGACTGCTGCATGAAACACTACAAGTGGGATTTTAATGGATGTGTAGGAGTTCTTGATAGTATTCCAACTGTCTCTGGATTGTATTATCCAGACTGGGAAGGTGATAACCAAGGCTGCAAAAATGATGGTAACGAACCAGCCTACATGTCAAATGACCCAACTGCCTGGATGTACGACACATTGGACAAATGCTGTACAAACAGATATTCATGGAATAAAGCCAGTTGTTTGGGAGCAGGTTCGTCAACGCTACCAGCTGGATCCAACAAGTGGTATGTTAACTCTTATAAGAATGACTCTATCTGTGTGCAAGATTGCAAAGGAGCTGCACCTTGTGGAGGTCTTGCAAATTCATGGGATACCCTGCATGAATCTGCTAAGGTTTGTTGCAAGAAGAAATTGAGTTGGACCACGGCAAGTAAATGCGAAGCAGAATCCACTGGAGGAACAGCTGCTGGAAGTGACCAATGGTATGTAGACTGGGATAAAAAAACTTGCGTCAAGGATTGTGTTGGAGGAGCTCCATGTGGAGGCCTTGCTGAGAATTGGGACTTTCTTTACAGCAGTGCAACCAAGTGCTGTGCAGAGAAATTGCCATGGGTGAGGGACTGTGGGACTTGAAGGAATTAATTGATCCGAGAATCTTCCCAATTTGGAGAGTTGGCTTGTTTAAGACCAAAAAGCAATTTTTACCCCCTGTAACTGTAATAATCCCAAACATAGTAGATAATAAAGAGAACCTGTATCCAAACTGCATATGATGGATTTCATGGTCATGGATATTAGGGATAACACTAGATGTAAGGGGACACTAAAGCTAAAGGAACTGAGGACTAATCTACTTATCTAACACCCTCTCACAGTTTGCATTCAATTTAGAATGTGAAGCGGAAAAAAAAAACAGATAAAAAAAATCCGAGACATCTCTACAAGTAGCATTGATAGCGCAACCAGTTTAGCGGAGGCAGCAGCTGGTAGATGTGTAGTGCTTGGTGTCTTGGCAGTGTTATTGTTGGGTTGGGGTGGAGGTACATGATTTGATTAAATAATGGGGAAGGGTGTGAAGGCACATGTCCCATGAGAAATGTACATGGCAGTCTTTGGTAAGTTTTTCCTGAAATGATCGGAAAGTTTTTGTTTGGAAGTAACTCTTTCAAACACAATGAGGTCGTGGCTCGTCCATCAAACCCCAGTCGAGTCCACTCCTCACTATTGAAGTCATACCATGGGTTTGAACCATCAATTCCATTGATTGCATTTTTACCTCCACGGCCTCTGCCACCGCGGCCATATCTGCCGCTTTCATGACCTCCCCCACAATCTACATGGCCGCGTCCTCCATTCTTTGCCTGAGAGATGCGCCTATCATTATTGTAATTACGGCCTCTCTTATGACCATTTCCATTGCCCACTCTAGGCGGGAATGCTTCAAGCACTTCCCCAACATATAAGTCACAGCTGCATTGAAGTCATCATGATAATCATTCATCATTTTCTGTTTTGCGTAATTAATGATGCTATTACTGTGTACATGTATACCATCATTTAGGTGCCTCGCCATTGTTAATTTAGCAGAGTTCTGTCCACAGATATCTAAGGTTGTGTATGCCTGTCACAAACAAGTACCTATGTTAGGTGTGTTTGTTGCAAAATAACATCATCTATGTCAGTTTGCTCATATTTTGCTTCAGAGATTGGTTCCACGATGTGGTGATCTAGAAAATCACCACCAAAACATTCTTCATCCTCCTAGATTGAAGCATTTTCAATTATTTGATAGAAATCTTCACAGCCAAATTTTAATGGATCGCGCATTGGTATACTATGGTCAAACCATTATACGCTTTCATTGCTGCATTATTTTCAATACCAGCTTTAAATAAAAATCTGCACCAAAAATAATGTCATATTGACATGGCAAATCAAAGACGAGGGCTTTCTGCTCATTGACTGTTTTTGTTTTGTCGAATTCTGGCAATTTTATTTTTCTAAGTTTAATAACTTCTGTTGTTTGTAAATTACAAAGCCAAGGTTGTCTTTGTTTTTGTATTTATTAATTTCGTTGTATCTTGTATTCCCTTTTGAACTTTTGTGAGTAAAGCACGGCGATGAGTCTTTTCATAGCGCCGGAGTTAAATAAAACACGTAGTAAACGTTGTGATTTTTAAAATGCAATTGAATCTGAGATTGCATTTGATGTTTGTACTTGATTTTTTGTTGTTTTAGTAGTGCATTTCACGGGAATATTTAATTCAATAGTGTAAATTGATTGTCGTTATAACAGTCATTACCTTTGTAAGGCGGATTGTAGTTATGACTGTTCCTGTTTTGGTTGCAGTCTTTCCAAAGATGGTGTCCGTGGTAGTGTTATTATTGCCACTGTGCCCACCATTGTTGTAGTTGCCACGGCCTTCACCATTGTGCCCACCACCACAAACGTGGCAGTGCTTGTTATTGGTTTCCTGCATGGTCATTTTCCTTGCAGCTTCCATTATATGATGTCAACTTCTTCTTCTCACGAGTCTTTGTGAGCTTGGAAACCACTCCACTCTTTTTATTTCAGAGATATAAAGTGTTCAAGTATGTGACAAGTTGGAGCTTATCGAGGTCAGAGAGAACTTTTCCTGCGCCACAAAAGTGTTTTTGTACTTAGAGGGAAATGTATGAAAAAAAATTCTCCGTGTGATCATTGGGAATTGTTCCTTGACCTTCGCACATCTTGATGGCCCTAAAAATTCATTCCAACGAATTAGCCATTCTGGCAGGTTCAGTTCAAGAGGTTTTTGAAGTGCTCCAAAGAATAAATGCATACATTGCGCTGGTTCTCAGAACAGGCAATAATAGTCAAGTACTTCTTAAAAATATCATCAAATGTTGTATTAGTATGACGTGTGTATTGTTGGCATACTTAGTAGTAGTAGTACTCAACTCATGGTACTGAAGCTTGCTCTCGTGCATTAAACAGCACCCGAACTCATTAAATAGAGTTGGACCATGCCAATGAGTAAAATCTTGACTCACTTGCTGAAAATTGAGCCAGGTCGTGTTAATTATATTTTTGGCATTGTTGCCCATAAATATGAATGTATACCCGCACACCCCGGCACTAGGACGAATGGGGATTCAATACTAAATATTCATATATTGATATGTGACTATTCAGAAAAATCTCAGCTTTCCAAAAATGTAGCATTCACATATGCTTGCCAGGTCCGCTACTGAGATATTTTCTGCCAAAGTTCATGGCCAAGGTGTTGCGATCATGGATCATAGGCAAAGTCCAGGTAGATAAGCAGTACATTTCTACATAGGAATAAAATAAAATAATGCACACAGAATTTATGCTGTGAATCTTTTATCAAAACACAATCTAACACAATCTAACACAATCTAACACACGGAGAAATAAAAATGGTGCGAGCTCCGATTGAGATAAATATGACGGATTAATTCAAATCCGAAATCTTCCTGGTGAGTGATTCCATCGACCGACCAAGTATCATGATTTGCGTGATTTACTAACTATGTCTGTCCCAAACTGGGTGCCCGGGTGTCTGGGTATACAGTCTTAAATGTGCAAACAAGTCCACTTGTCTTGGTGTATTTTTTTGATTTAATACCAGCGCCATAAGTGACTTCTGTGTCTTTAGACTCTTCAAACTCTGTTTGGTTAATTTTTTATCAACGCCATTTTTGCCCCCTGCTCTGTTTCTAGAGTAATACTGGGTTCTTCTTGACGCGCACTCATTTTGTTGCAAAGCTTTAATTGCGTTGTGTAATTCTCCGAGGGGCCGTCTGAGATCCCCGCTAGCTTTTGGGGGTGGTCACTGGAGTTCCCCATTACAGAAAATAGTACAAAAAAAGGCTCGGATATAGTTGGAAAAAACATACGTGGCGAATGATTAGATTGAAAACAGGTATGTACCACATGGGAACTCGTGGAAGTCAAAAAATTACCCTTCGGTAGTATTTTCATTGCAATTGAAAAATATTTATGGGTACTGATCAACGTCCTAACTGCAATGTACTTAGCGATATTTTTTTCGGGGGTAATAGAAATCGCGAATTTCATTTTCCTTTTTCATTGTTTTCTTTTAATGTGGGAATTAATAATACTATTTATCCCTCACATTTCAAGGAAAATTAGCACTGTCGCAACTTCAACAACCCTACAAATGTAGGAATTGATTAAGTTGAGTAAAATGATTCTTATGTAGATTTGTATTTATTTTCGTCTGGCCGTCTCGAACTTGACTGTGATCTGCGTTCAAGGCAATATGTACTATTGCTCACGATAAAGTTTCCAACGCTCGTTTTATTTTGGATCAAGATCATTATTTTTTAACACGACTAGCATAATATTATAGGAGTACACGATACGTACCCCTGGAAATTTATTCTGTAGGCAACAGTTTTTATTGCCTTAGGTTTTCCAAATAACATATTTATTCCTAAGTACGTCTGGCCTTCTCCCCTTGACATAAATTTGACAAATTGTCAAAACTATGCAATTTGTATGTAGTTCGTTTTTTGTTGGTGCGCTTGGTTAGTGCAATTTTTATTACAAGGCCTATTGATCATGATGTCTCTCTCTACTTTAGAGTTAGAGAGAGAGTACTATCATACAATTCACTCTTTCATTATTTTTCACCTAGGAGTACTATGTACCAACTCTCTCTTAAGAGAGCGGACGGAGGTTAGTCTATGTAACTTGATGGGACTAAATCTGGACAACAACATATTTACCTAGTATGATACTCCTACACAGCCCCAGCAGATCAATATTATTATTGTAATATTGCCACCCCCCCCATTGTTATCATGCCGCAGTTTTTTTAATTCCTGCAACGTGTGAGAACTTCATTCTCATTTCATATCGGTTCTACATGAGTTTACATACGCGTCTGATTTAGTATGTTTCTGCTCACGATTCAAATTTGACCTAAATCGATCCACAATTGAAAATATAGATTATTGCCCAATTAAGACTATTGTTGAGAACCCTGAATTTTTCTTTGGCGTGGGATTAAATCAGATCTAAATAGATCCAAAATTTAAATTAAGGCTCAATACAATGTTCGCATATCTATTGCCTTAAGTTAACCATTTTTGAGAACCCTCAAATTTTCTTGATTGTCGTGGGATTAAAACTGATCTAAATAGATCCAAATATTACTACAAAATTCACAACATTTGGTGCATTGACCAGTGACCCGCTCGTCTTCTACAAAGTCCTACAGCACGTATTTCAAATTTGAATTATAGGAGAGTTAAGTACTAGAAATACATAGGATCATGTAGCTGGTCTTCTTCATGCCTTTTTTTGAAATGTCTTGTCAGATTCTTTCAGTTCCAATCGATCGTGTGTGGATCCATCTGGGATTCAAATGACCTCCACTCAGACATTCAGATGGTAAGAGAGAACCATCACCATCACGAAAGTCTCTTTGTGCTTGTGCTTGTTTTCTGTGTTTTCTGTGATGCGCACAAAAAAAACCAAGAAGCGGCCTCCGCTTCAAACATTCATCAAACCTGATCCTCTTCCATCGGCCTGAGGTAGAGGCTCAAGATATTTTTGCGAAGCAAGCGTAGCTTGCTGAGCCATCGATTAATAGCTCAGCAACAGAGGCTTGGGTTGATGTCGATCAAAATAGTCTAATTGAATTAAAAGAATATTGGAAGGAATTTTCCAATGATAATTTAGTTTAAATCTAGTGACCAAACCGGGGGGGGCGGTTTCGGCGAAAAGACCTTCATCAGTGGTTTATGATCAAGATGAGGCGGGTGGTCAAAAAAACACAAGTTTTTGAGCACGCGCATGAGAATGTGCTTTAATTTTGGTGGGCGCACCTAGTTTAGGTAGAGTATTGGCGATTTTGTCAATACTCCTCCTAGCCAGAAGAATTTCCATTCTTTTTAAAGTGGAAAAACAATTTTTTCTAAAGAAGGAAAAAAGCAAGCGAAGAAAAGGATCTTTGCTTGCAAAAAAAGTGGGGCTGCGGCCTCTAGTCCATGAAGGACGAGGTGTTGGCCCCATCGAGTTTATCAAAACGACAAACAGAGAGTAAATTTGCCAGGTTAGGTGGGCGTCTGTAGGCACAAGTAAGCTGGTTAATTCCGATTGGCGTGTTGTGGTGGTTGAGGAGCTCAGGGAGAGGTTGTCGATCCGGGGGCTCCAGGACATGTTGGCGCCAGATGTGTTGGATAATTGAAAATTTTGGGTCATCTGGGTGAAAGGTAAGATGAAAAAAGACCCTGGACGGGTCTAATTCCACAGTGCGACCTTCTAGGCAAACTTTTAAGCTTTGTGCCAGGAATTTATTGGCATTAGCAAGGCCTTTTTCGAAAAGGGGAAGAAGGGATTCGCGTGAGTAGCCTCGAGCTAACAGGCGACAGAAGAGTTGTTTCATTTTCAAAACAACATCGCCGTTGTGCGTGCATAGCTGGTGAAAACGGAGGACCTGACCAATGACAAGGCCAGCAAGAACACCCGGGGGATGGGCCGAGTGGGGCGGGATGTAGAGGTAGAGGTTTAGCTTTTTTTTGTAAATGGTTGTATGGATTTTCCCATCAACAATTTTGATTGTCAAGTCCATAAAATAAACATTTTTGCTGCGTTTGGTAGTTTCCCAACGCATACCGTGGAAGTTGTTGAGCATCTGGTTAAATCCAAACCAAAAGCTGTGATCTTCCTCTGGGTCTATCATGACAGAGCCAGATACGTGCCGCCAAAGAAGAAGAAGGAGGTCAAGACAACGCTTCATCCGCCGGCAGAGAAAGATCCAACAAATCCCGTTCCTCAAAGCAGCAAGAGCCGAAGAAATCAACCTCCAATACAAGGAGCAAAAAATCATCTACTCAATCGAAAAAGAAGTAAAAACTCTTTTTGGTTTCTGCCCTTCGAACCTTTCTCCCCTCCAAAATGCAGTGGACCTGCTGGGTAATACCAAAGTTTGGTATTATTTTAATAAGCCAAGTAACTTGGCTTTTCATGATTTGACAATTGTCAAAGTTGTGCCCCCCCAAGTCAAATCCCTTCTGGGATTATCCCTCAAGTTCTGTCCGACCCCAACATTTTCGAATTTTGAGATTGGCCCTTCCTTTGACCGTTTTAATCACGACATGAAACTTAGAACAATTTTTGGTGGAACTCCCCAAGATGACGAGGAGGAACCATTCAATTTCAAGATGTATGTCAGATCCAAATGGATCCCGCCCATCAGCTATATGCCAAAAGAATTAATCAAACGATTAACCGCCTATCGCCGCGCACTTCAGCCCTTCTTTAAAAGACGACAAGGCACACCCAATCTTCTACCCTTCCAAACCAAGCTCCTGGCACACTACCTCCAAAACAAAAATATCCTCATCGTGAATACGGATAAAGGACTTGGACCTGCCGCCATTGAATATGACAGGTATGTCAATGATGCCCTTCGACACCACTTGAATGACACCACCACATAACAACGTCTAATAGCAGCAGAAGCAAACGATGAGAACCATCGTATTAGCATGGAACTCAAGCTCTGGACAGATGATTTTCAAGAAATTTTTTCAAAGAAAATTTAATGAACTGTGAAAAACCTTTTGGGTTTTTTTACTTGCTTTACAAAATTCACAAAGAGCCTTATGGGACTCGAGCAATAATTTCTGGATGCGGCAGCGGCCTGCACCCACTCAGCATCTGGATCGATGACCAACTACAACCTGTTGCAAAATCAATGCCTTCGTATTTTAAAAGCTCCGACGCTGTAAAAGAGGAACTCTGCTCCCTCAATCTCCCTCCCAATGCACGACTCTTCACATCAGATGCAGTCGCCATGTACACCAACATCCCAACCATCGCTGCTCTCCAGATCATTGGAGAACATCTAAATGTAAATGAACGAAAGTTCAAATACAATGC
>JALLAR010001386.1:0-10794 GCA_036939335.1 Conticribra guillardii
GCCCTTGATTAGTTGGTCTGATTGATTGTTGTGTTTCGGGGAACTACGAAGGCACCAATGGAGGTGGGATTGGCGGAGTGTTTGCTGTGTCGGCGATGGACTGTGCCACCCCCCCCCCCAAAGACGCCCCCCTCATATCATAATATATATTCCGCTGATTGTCATGTTGGGCTGGGAGGCCCAGAGGTGAGGTCGTACCATAGCAAGGGTGAAGGTCACAGTTCGCCCACCACCCCACAGCTTGAGAGCGTTGATCATGCCGACAAAGCACATCAACACGTTCTCCAACATCATCGCAAAAAAGCCCCCGGTGCTCTGCTGCCTCGACACACACTTCTCGAGCCCATGCACTATGATCCCTGATCCCTGTGCATTGTATTGGGTCCTGAGGTGTGGGGGTCATGCCATGGTCGGCAAAGCTCATTCAGTGGTGGTGGCACATCGGTTTTGATCGTCGTCACAATGAAAAAGTGAGTTTTTTCAAGGTCTGTCTTTGATGGCCAAGGATGGTAGGAATTCATACTAAAAAGTTATGTAGAATACGCTCTTTATTTTGAATAGGAATTAATACGTAGAGCAAAAATAAAAATGACTTCAAAGTTATTTTTTTGACTTCAAATTCAAATTGATCCAATTTGACTTCAAAGACAAAAAAAATACCTTCGAAAGTCATTTTTTTTGGAGTCAAAATGCGATTGGACTTCGCAACTGCACGGCACAAAACGAGTTCTAGAGTTATTTTTTGACGTCTGTACGGCGTTCCCAGAGTCAAAACACATTTTGACTTTCAACAACTGCAAGCAGTCTTATGAACATAGATAGAGTGGGCATCTCTATCTTCTTTCAATAAAAAATATTAGGAGAGTACGATAATATATTATACAAAAACTCTCTCTAGAGAGATACTACAATACTACAATACTGCAATCAAGATGCACTCGACTGTATTATGTTGTTAAAAAATAAGTGAAACTATTGAAAATTGTGAAGAAGTATGCATCAGCAATTTAAAATGAGAAGCATTGATTACTACAAAGTAACTTCAAACAGTAATAAAAATGAATGAATCCTTTGAGAAGAGAGACAGGGGCGACAGTTGGGGGGTAGATACCGGTGTCGTCAAGACAAAAATGAATGTGGTGTAAATAATTTATATAATCAAGTCATTCGAAACAAAATAATGTGTATTTCTATTTCAAGTTAAAGATCCATTCATAAACAAACCATGTTTCTACTTCACAAGTTACCAGTCATCGCCGAAATCTTCCATGTTATCCTTCGCTGCTTCCTCAGCAGCTTTGGCTTCGGCTTCTGCAGCGATTCGAGCTGCCTCAGCTGCTGCTGCAGCCACCGCTTCTTCTTCTTTTATCCTCAACTCTTCAGCCTCCGCCGCAATTCGTGCCACTTCAGCTGCTGCAGCTGCCTCCTCTTCCCTCTTTTTCATCTCCTCAGCTTCTACCCTCATTGCCGCCCTTTGTGCTTCTACTGCAGCTGCAGCATCATCACTTGAATCGCCTCCTGCAGAAGTTGCAGCATCTGGAGCCGTTGGAGGAGGAGGCATTGCTGCTCCTTGGGCTTTGATCAATGCAATTAAGTCAAGATCTAAATCACCTTTTGCTGTAAGATAATCAGAAGCTGAAATTCCAGTTGCCTTGGTTGCCTCACGTTGGGCTAAAAACATTTGTTCTACTTGGAGAGCCACATCACGATCAGGGAAAAACTCTGGATTAGAGACAGGGTCAGCCAAAGAGTTAGCTGCGGTTTCACTAACTTTCATCAAGTCTGATTTCCATAGGGATACAATTTCTTCCACACGGGACGGGAGATAAGTCCGGGCAAAAAAGGCAGCTTCCGGAAGACGGTTGGTAGAGACAAGAAGGTCAGAGCATGCCTCGACATTTCCAGTTAGAAGATTCGCCACAAAAGCGACGTTGGTTTTGCCAGCATCCTGAGCTGCTTTAGCAAGTTTTTCCATGCCTTCAAAATTACCAACAGAAGAGTAAAGAAGCAACAGTCCCGAAAAATCATCACTGGCAAGACTTGCTGCTTCTGTGAGCTCAAAATCACTGATTTTAAGTGCAGCATCACTCAACTTCTTCCATTTGGTCATGGTATCTGTAGACTCCTTCTCCTCTGCGGGGGTCTCTTTCATAAGTTCATGAGCAATGTCAATCTTCCCAAGCTCAAGTGCAAGATCAAATTTATGATCAGCATCTGTTGTAACCTCCAATGCCTCTTCTTTGAAGCCTTGTGACTCCAAGAACCGAGCAACAGTGGTGTATTCACTCTCGGGAATGACAGCGAGAAGCTCATTGGCAGCATCAAAGTCACCCCGCATCACAGCAGTTTGGTACTGAAGAACTGCCAACATAACTTTAAATGAAACAATGTTGAGGCTCTTATCAACAAGGTAGACACGATCTTCCTTGGCTAAATACCCAAGAACACGGTGCATGGTCGAGCCACTGGATGTGGTGTCAAGATGGACAAGAGTCTGAATTTTACCTCCAACACTGTAATTGAGGCGCCCAGCATTGTTGCAGTAGATGAAACAATCTCCAACCCATTCACCGGATGTGATGGTGTCGCTAATCTCGTATAGCAGATCAAAGGTTCCATCCACACCATCTTCTGGAGACACTTGCCCCATAGCAATGGCTTGTGCAGTAACCGCAGCATTGTAGCTCAGCACATACGCAGACTCTTCACAGGCAATAAGCACTAGATTTCCAGAGTCAGACCAGTAGACCTCTTTGGGAGCCACATCAATCTTTCGGATAAATTCACCAGAGTCCCAGTCGTAAAAGAGAACAGCGGAATCTCCCCCCTTCACTCCCAACAAATGACCACCAAACAGTCCTTCTGCGCTTGAAGTGGCAGGTTTAATGGCACGGCTCTCCTTAAAGTTTTTGAAAAACTTGACTCTTGAAACAGACTCTCGAATGGCATAGTCTCCAGTACCAGTCGCTGACCAGACAAAGTCGATTGCCTGCCCAAATGCCTTATTACGAAGTGCCTGGGCAGTGTAGATGATGTATTCACCATCTCCACACACGGAGATAAAACGTCCATTGCAATTGTGCAATATAGTTTGAGGGTACAATTCGCATGAGCCAAGATCACGGGGCACAACAGGAAGACGCTCTCCATCTGGCAGTGCATCGTCGTCATCTCCACCAGCCAAGCCTCTCACAGTGGTCGTTTGAATCTCATTATTCTTGGACCAAACAACCTTGCCCGTTCCATCCATGGAAACCACAGGCTCATCCGACCCAAGCTCAATCACGACGCATCCTTCATCAAACCCAATGGCAAGTTTGGTAGTTTCACGTGTTGCCGCCAATGCCCAAGCACGCTCCATACCATAATTCAACGTCGTCTCGGCACGATAGGTGGTGCTCTGCCACAGACGAACAGTTCCATCTTCTGAGGCTGAGCAAATGAGAGGAAGCTTGGGGTGGAAAAGAACAGCACAGACATTGTGGTTGTGCCCATCAAGAGAGTGAACAATGGATTTGGTTTGATAATCCCAAATCTTGACGGTGCGATCATCAGCTCCAGAAAGGATGTAGGGCTTGTCTCCCGAGGGATAATAATCAATACAGTTCACCCCCCTCTCATGACCCTCCAAAGTGTAATGAGGCACTGGTGACCCCAACCCCCACACCTTAATCGATCTATCCAACGACGCCGAAGCAAAGGTATTGGTATCCTTCGGATTAAACTTGATCATCATAACATAATGCGAATGCCCCTCAAACAACTGAGTGCAATCAAACCCCCGATCCCAATCCCAGCACTTGATCGTCATATCATCGGAACAACTCAAAAAGTAGGGAAGACTGGGATGCACCTCCACATATCGGATATAATCCGAATGGGCCTCAAAGTCCTTGATCTTCTCCATGGTATTGTAATTGTAAACGCGCAATCGCATATCGTCCGAGGAGGCAACGAACCATTGTTTGCGCGTGATGAATTTGGCGCAGCGGACGGGAAGCTCGGACACCTCAAAGGTTTTGACGTTAGAGCCGGATTCGTAGTCCCAGATGGTGACGTTGCCGGAGTAGAGGGCGGCGAGGGCCCATGATTCGGTGGGGTGGATGTCGACGGATTTGACGCGCTCGGAGCTCACGGAGAGCTTTTTTTTAATGTCGAGACGGATTGGCTGCATGGGATGCATGTGGGGCGGGGGGGACGAGGGGATGAAGAGGAAGGCGCGAAAGAGCAAACAGTGGTCAGAATGAGTTTCGTGCGTCGATGAAGATCACAGGGACTTGGCTGTCTCTTGGGTAAACGGCACGGACAGAGCAATCGAGCAAAAGCGAAGGACGCCATGCCGTTGCACATAGCACCAATCCATGAATTTACAACGGTGTCGACAAAAAACGAGACATCTCATCCCCAGAGCAGGTAGCAACAGTGGAAGTCGTCCCATGATCGTAGCTACGCACCATTGTGTTTTTGATTTACTATGTTGGGGTAATTGGCCAATTTGGCTTAATTGCGGTGGCCGATCGATGATGCGATGGCGGAAATGACCATTGCCGATTGCCGGCGAATGATACAAACGAGCCGAAGGTACGATACCTACTGAATCCTACGTTACTTTCAAAGGCGGATCTTGAGTTGCGACTCGACTCAATGATTTTTTTTCATTTGCGTGTTCTCAAAAAAATTTACCGTGGAAGGAACACAACATACAACATCATTATCAACGAACGGCGACGATTGACCAAAGTCGGCTGCCGGTAAACACAAGACATGATCCATTCATTGACAAGCTCATGGCGCTGCCGTGCCTCACTTTCAACCCCACTAGCTCTCCTCCTCGCATGCTGTGCATTTGGGCTAACCCAAGTCTCTAGTTTCTCAACTCCGAAATCTCTCGCATCCTCTTCCAGTCTTGCTAGACCGATCATGTCCATGTCGTCCTCCACAGACACGGAGAGTTGGTCCAACCTCCAATCCATGGCTGCTGGTACCATCGTTGGTGCTGCGTTGAACTCGGAGAGTGAATCGCGTTTGAAAGGGACTGGTGCGCCATTTGTTCAGAATAAACTACGTCTTTTTGATCATGACGAAAGGCCAAAGTTGACTCTTTATCGGGATCATGCTGGTTGGTGAGTGTCGTGAGGTTGAGTTTTATTTTTCATCGTTCCAATTCATTTCCATTTATGGCAATATGCTTTTGTTTTTTATTTGTTATGGGAATTAGATTAGTGAACATATTATCTCATTCAAATCTTTCTCCACTCTTTTTGTTTGTTTATGCAAAGGTGCCCATATTGTCAAAAGACCATGCTCCTAATTGAAGAAAAGCGCATTCCCATCAACATTGAACTTGTTCCAATGCGAAGTTATGGAGATAAACCTCAAAGCTTCCTCAACATTGTGCCTTGTAAGTTGGAGTATTTGATCAATGCCGAAAAAATAGAATACACTTTTTCATTTCGTTTTGATTAACCTTGCATTTTGTATCCCTCGCCCTTTCTTTCTCCTTCAGCTGGTCTGCTACCTGCTTTGATGGTGGAAACGAATGATGGACGAAAGCAAGTAATCACTGAGAGTCAGGTCATTATGGAATTGTTAGACCAGTGGCATCCAGTTGAAGATGGCTTCAGGCAAATGATGCCTAGCGAGGACGATGCACCGGGAAGAAAAAGGTACACGGAACTGGCACGGCTAGAGAGAGACTTATTTAGTTGGTGGTGCACTCTCATCTTTCGACCAGAAGGCCGTGGAAGTGGGGGTAATATTTTTGGGAAAATTATGGGAGGCGAAGCGTCGTCCATGTCTGGAGCAATGAAAGGATTCCTTGAGTGTGTATCCCGTGTGGAGGATGCCTTATCTTCTACATCTGGCCCTTGGTTCTTTGATTTTGCCGACCATCCAACCATGATTGACTTCATATACGTTTCGCATGTTGAGCGCATGCTGGCTTCCTGTGCATATTGGAAAGGATTGGACTTACGTTCACCAACATACAAGCGGCAATTTCCATCTTTGAATGCTTGGCTTGATGCGTTCGAGAAGCGAGAGTGCTATTTGGCGTTCAAATCTGATTATTACACGCATGTGATGGACATCCCTCCTCAATATGGACCTGGATATGATGGAGGCTTTGAAAATGATCGCATTTCCTATCAGAAGAGCATTACAGGGAAAGATGGGAAAAGTTGGACTTTGCCACTGGAGTTTGATGATTCTTTGCAGCCATTGTATCGTGGGCCACCTTTGCCTCTTTGCGTGCTCAAGGCAGCCAGTATCAATGGTGACAATGGTGTTGTTGGAGAAGGAACTTCGTATGAAAAGGCCGATCCTATTAAGATGGCAGAAGCATGTAGGAACATGGCTGGCTGGAAGTTGGCCGGAAATGGGCAAAAGGTAAGTGGCTTACTACATCATTTAACTTCCTGCAGGAATTATCTTGATTTTGATCTTATTTGTTGTTCAATTGCTTTTTCGTGATTTTTTACTGCATAGGTTACTCAATTTGCAGCCAGGGGTGGCCCACAGGGTGCCAAAAACCCTCGTAAAGGATTTGGGGCAGAGCTGGCGGATCCCTATGCATCACCAGATGAGCAAATCATACCTTATGTAGACTTGGCGCTTCAATCCATTTGCCGCACACTTTTAGTTGAAGGAGGGGAATCTTCGCACAAAGCAGCATTGGAGGAAATGAAAGTCACTCTTGAAAGCAAGTTACCAAAAGACAAAGCTAGGGATGTATCCAGTGCATTGGCTTACTTGAGAGATAGGGTCGGAGTTCCACGTGATTACCCTTTAGCGGCAGGGAGGCAACTTAGAGCTCATTTAAATGCAGCAATTGATATTTTGTACTAATTGTGGAGAGATGTTTTTAGAAGCTAGCTAGGTTCACTGATTAATGATACTTAATTAAATATGACTGTCAGTTTTTGGATATCAAAGCTTCGAAGAAGTTTGAGCTCCTTTAAAAAACAGCTCACTCGCAAAAGTTGTGCGAAAGGTTTGTGTGTCTGTCCGCGAAGAAAACAAAAAATATATACCAACTTTTTTCACACGTTTAAAAACTAAAAAGTGAAAACTTTAAAAACCTATTTTATTCTTACTGTTTGCAACACGTCATTTTATTTAAAAGTCTCTGACACGCATCGCCGAAAAGATATGATCCAGATGATGGGGTTGAGGAAACTTTTTTGTAGTAGTAAAATAGTGCTTATTGTTATACCAAACTGTCAATCAATTAATAAAGAGTTCAGTTTTCTCTAGAGAGAGAAGAGAGACAAGGTTTTTGTGCTCTCGACTTTTAAAACTAAAAAAGAGAATTAAATATTGTTAGAAATAGAAGCTTGAGCTGCTGCGTCTAATATCTACTCCTCTATCTAGCTAATGGTTTTCCTTGCTGATGTTGGGAGATATGAAGAAATGCAATTATTTTATTCTGTGATGAGAAGTAATCTACAAACCCACCGCACAAAACATGTTAAATAAAAGGGTGCACTTGCTTTTCGTATGAATGTGGAAGTTACAGTGGGTAGCATATCATTTTTTAATTACATACATTTTGCAACGAAATAAAAAACAAGAACTTGCCGCATCTTTGAGAGCAAAATGGACAAACCGAATGGTGTGATAAGTTACATGTAGCACAATTAGTTTGAAGTAATCATGCGACGAAACTACCTGTCTTGTCTCGTGTTATGGGCATTGATGCCCACAGTGTCCACGTCGTCGTTTAGGAACTCAAATTATGAAGTATTCTCACCCACTAAAATCCAGTGCCATTATTTGTTCCAACTTCATTGTCAACTTTGCTGCATCTACTGTTCCATCTCCGTCGTTTTGCTCCCCAACGGCATTTGCAAGATATTTTTGCAATTCCTTGACCTTTTCAATCAACGCCGCATTGGCTTCTACCGATGCATCCTTTCGGATTTCACGTTCACGCAATTGCCTCAAGGCATTGTCCTCTCCTTTTACAGCCGCTCCACCGGTGGCAAGTGGAGAAAACAATGCCATCGGTGATAGCACCGGGTAATTCCCTGTTGTAACGGATACATTTGTCCCAATCGATTGTGCTCCTGGAGTTGTAAAAGGAGTGTTCTTCATTTGCTGCCTTGTTGGCGTTGTAGTGGAATTATTCACGACACTTGTGTCAGCATTGGGTGCCGATGCTTCCACAATTTTATTAATAAACATTTTCCCCTCAGCAGCTTCTTGCTGATACACTTGGGCATGTGACATGTCATCTTCCACCTTGAACCCCCGATAGTCTATACCAACCACTTCCATGGGCATTGCGACTACAATGTCCCTTTTGGAGTGGATGGATGGATTTCCAGTCATAAATCCATGCAAAGAACTGCTCTTTTCGTCATGAATAAACAATGGGGATGATTCATCTTCATTCCCATATGGGCCAGAACCCTTCTCACAATTTACAATTGCTGCACTGACGCGAGAAATTCCCAAACGATCTTCCTTGAACTCTGTCGCCTCCTTCTCATGCCCGTACATCTCCAAATTATTTGGTTGGGTATAATCTGCACGCTCTATCCCCACATAAAAAGACTCTTCCGAGTCCAATGACAAATCATCCGCAATGGAATCGTCATCGTCGTCGCCCACTTGAGTTTTTGGTTGAAACGCTCCGTTACCCGACTCCAAATTATACATCAGCCCGCTCATCATTACGGAAGAAGATGGTTCACCGCTATTGCTGCCACTCAGGCTCGCCCTCGTTATTTTACGACTACTCCTTCGAAACTCAGCTGCTTGTCGTTCTCGTTCTTGCTCTTGGATGAACATGCGCCGTTGGCTTTCGACGCTGAAATCTTTGAGCTTATTGTAGGATGCCGCAGTGGCGGGAGTTTGGGGCGCAGCATTGCCTTTCATGGATGACGATGGCGTTTGGAAGCTCATGGTTCTTGCAACTGTTGGGTTCGCGGTCGTGTGAGTATTATTTCGGTTGTGTTTTCAGCGTTCAGCTGGTTTATGCAGGCCTGAAACTGCCTACAATCAGCCCAGAACTTAGTATCGTATTTCGTATTGTAGTATCAACCCGTTTTTAGCAACTGTCACTGGTCACAAAGAGTCACAGAGTCACCCACGCGAGGGGCCCGCCCGGTATGGTAGAGATAGATAGTACGGTACTATGGTATGGTACTACAATACATCATCATAATAATATTGTGATCGTGCATAAATAATAATTCAGATGGACTCTCACAAAAAGAATCCCATTCCAGAATAGTATCTAGATAATCTTCTTTCAATGAAAGTGTGATTTCAATGCAATCATCAATGAACAAGATGTAATTAATATTGTTGAAAAAAGATTTGAAGCGTGGCTTTTACTTTTACCAAAACCTCCAGCTCTAGTACTGACGTAACTACATAGATGATATGTTGCATGCATTTCAATTTGAGATTGATCGAGCCTCCAACCTATTTTCTCTTGCTTCCCTTTTTTGAATTAGTGATTTTCCCTTTTTCAGTGTAAACTTCATCATTTCACCTGCACTTGATTTTTGAATTCAAACTTTTTGCGTTACTATGTAGATGTAAAGGTAAAGGTGCAAACTTAAAGTTAAAGTGTGGTGGGAGAAGTAGTCATCATCAGCAGAGACACCAGAGAAGAGTCTTCGTATTGGCCTTGTGTAATTGTAATATTTTGTTTTTGTGCAACCAACGTGTATGAGTAGTATGAATAAGTCTGAAGAGAATGCAAAACACTGGTCAGTAGTCAGTATATTGATACATCACACATCATGATCCCTGTGCACCTGTACCCTGTAACTGCAACTGCAACTGCAACTGCAACTGCAACTGCAACTGCAACTGCAACTGCACAACTGCACAACTGCATCTGTACCTGCAACTGTAACTGTAACTGTAACTGTAACTGCAAGAAAACTGGCATAGTCATAGTCATAATATGGTAACATTTCTCCTTGCAATCTGATGTTAGTGTTGGTGTGTCCAATGCAGACAATAACATGCATATTTAGCTCTCAGATTCAAAAATATATATTTAAATGTAGGCATAGATTTTACCACAAAGAATATGGGTTTTGGAAGTTATGGAAAATTCCTTGTGCTGACTTCTTGCATTTCCAATTTTGAAAATGAGAAACTACTGATAATAATGTCTAGGGACAACAACTTTGACTTTGGCTTGTGCAGTCTAAGAGCACACTTTTGCGTAATCATTCTCATCTAGTTAATTATACAAAATAATATTCAAAAACCTGTTACACTTACTAGTGAAGAAAATATGTTGCTGGCTGGTAGCAAGCACAAAAACTTTGTGTTGTGAGTTTAAGTTTACAAATACAAACAGTACAAAACTACAATATTGCATTTCTAAAAATCCTTTTATGCTTTATGCGATTGTTAATTTTTTTGAAAAAATATTATATTAATAGGCACGCTCTACACAACTACAAATGCTAATGCTAATGGTGAAAAAAAATAGTATCATTATTATGCGTTTATCATCTGTTGCTGTTGGTTGACCCTTAACCTTAACATTAACAATGGCTGGAGCTGGAAGATCCCAAACGGTCTGTAGACGCCCACGTAGGATTCAGTATAAAATATTACAAATTTGGGATCTTCCTGTCCACTTTGATTCTTCCATTAACATGTCTCATGCCGGTTTGCCCATGGCCACAGCTACTACTACAGTCATTAAAATATGAAATTGAAATGAAAAAAACATAGCTAACATACCAGCACTACCTAGTTAAACTGCCTTGCATCCCTATCTTTCTTGGCACCAACAAACCCAAGCGAACGGGGAGGGAC
>JALLAR010001394.1:0-14526 GCA_036939335.1 Conticribra guillardii
GGTATGTACATAGTACGATACGTACACCCCCGCCGGTACCGGGTCTTCCAGGTTTCTAACGTATGTACTATCTACCTGTCATTCGGGCTCGGCCGAGGCGCGCCATAAAGGGCGCGCGTCTGTCTCAATGTCCCTACAATCCATGCGTATGTAGAAACATACGATACGTAGTACTCCCATGTACTACCACGTAGTAACTTAGATATAACGTAGGTGTTACGTACTGTATCTATTAAGTAAGTATCGTACTTAATATTATTTAAGTATGGTACTATGGTACCATACTCCACAAGTAAAAAATAAAACCAAAGACAGCGAGCTAGCGAGGCGAGACTGCCAAATAAAAACCGAGGCACGGAAGCAAGAGAGAAAAACATGAAGCCGACTGAAAAATATCAGCTTCAATTGAATTTGAGAGATGAAAATGAAATTTCAAATAACAGCGTGATTCCATAGAAAATTTGAAAATGTGGGGCGGACCGGGCCAAAGCAATTCTCCCGATCGATTCAGCGGAGCGCGTCGTTCTTCCCACACCTCCATGGACGGCCAAGACAACTCTTCACCCGATGCAATCGCCGCAGCCGCCATTGCGGCTCGCATGGCCTTTGCCAATGCCTACGATAGCAGTGGCCCACCGGGAGCCCCCGTCCCACCTTCGTACTTCGACGTGTACGGCAACGCTGCCGCCTCATCTGCAGCGGTGGCGGGTCAGCCTCCCTTGCACGGCGATCACGACGATGCCATGTACCTCCAACAACAACAACAATACCAGCAGCGGGCACGGGAACTTGAATTCTTGCATCTGCAGCAACAAATGCGGGAGCGACAGGTGTACGAACACGAAGCGCGGAATAGATTGCTCGAACACGCGGCCCTCAATCAGCTTCAAGATTATGAGCGGTCGAGGATGCAGCTAGAGTTGATGCGGGAGATGCAGCAGCATGAGGCGATGATGGAGGCGGAGCGGACTCGACTGCAACAAGAGAAGGCGATGGAGGGCCAACGGGACTTACAAAATAATTCTATAAACATTTGGAACGTTGAGCAGGAAGAAAATCAACATGATCCGCCTCAGCCACAGCCACAGCAACATGATTATGACGACGAGGAATACGAGGAGCACAAGGAGCAGCCTGCAGTAGAGAAGGCATCGCCCCAGCCAAATGCCCCCCAAAGAGCGAACTCAACGAGTCCCGTAAAGAATACGCAGCCACCCAAACCGAGCGAGCCGCCCCTAGAGAAAGAGCGAAAACAGTCAAAACCCAAAGCAAAGACAGATGCAACTAAGGCTCGCCCGGATTCGAATGGGTCCAGTAAGAAAGCTCATACGAGTGCGAAGAAAAAGACGCCTTCAAAAAAGGAAGACACGCAATATCCTGTCCCAGAGGGGAAATCACCCGGTGTGGTCGCAGATTCTGCTATTGCCAAAAAGAAAGCTCGTCCAAAAAAGACTGCCTCAACCTCTGAACAAGCTTCTTCATCTGAAAAGAAGGCCGAAAAGAAAACGGAGAAGAAAGCCCCATCTGCCAAAGCAAAAAAATCAAAACCGTCATCTCAAACTAAAAATCAACCTCACAAAGACGAGATTCCGTCGCCTGATTTGCCGAATTCGAAGTTTCAGGATACTTCTATGGGCACGACGAATGCGGCCACTGACATCCCTTCAGGAGATTTGAATATTGATATTTCTCAGCCTAAAAATGAAACTGCTGAGCAAGCACCTTCACCGAACAACTTCGCTTTGCAGAGTCCAACAGATAAGAATTCTCCCGGAACAACAGAACCAGCAAAATCAGTTGTGCCAAAAAAGGAAGCGAGTTCAAAAAAGAAAAGGCCAAAGAAGAAAGAAACATCCTCGTCCAAAGCACCATTGAGCACTCCCTTATCGTCAACAGAAACTCCTTCGCAAGTAGTTAGTTCTAGCCAAATCAAAAGCGAAAGCGAAGCCAAACTGACAACCCCCTCGGAACCCAAAACCCCTACTTCTTCGAGAAAACGTAAAAAAACACCCTCATCAAGAGCAAAAGAATCAGCCAAAACTCCTGAAAACATAACATCCTCCGGCAACAAATCTAAGAAGTCAAAGAAATCACCTGCGTCACTGGGAGGGAAAAAAGTGGCAGCCGCGTCATTGAACTCACTTCTCATCAAAAGAAATCCAGGGATTCCCACCATTGACGACTCTGTTCCGCCTATCACGGATGCCGAGTATGAAAATATTGCGAACCTCATGAATGAATTTTGCAGGGTTCCATTTTTGGCGGAATTTAGTCGACCTGTTTCATTGCTTCATCCAGAGGTTCGTAGCTGTGATGTTTTTGCCTTAATTGATTTCTTCTTCTATACCATCTCATTCAAAACATTTGTAATTATTTTCTATTACTTTGCAATTTCTTGGACTATTAGCTGATGGAATTGTATAGCAAAATTGTTCACCATCCAATGGATTTGGGGCATGTCTGTCGTAAAATTCGCCGACATGAATATAAAGACACACGTGCAATTCAGTTGGATGTCTGGCGTGTGTTTTCAAATTGCATTAAGTTTCATAGCCACCCCAGCAACCGCGACTCTTCAGTCCCTTCATTCATATCCATCTCAATGCACCTACGTGATTTTTTCAACAATTTGTGGCAGGAATACATGATGCCTTCTGATGCCCCCCCCCGTGCACCAGGTAAGGGCATCTCTCGTGTTCATGCTGCTTTCCAAAAACGTGCAGAATCGAGAAAAGAGAGGTTGCTGCAAGTTTCTGCATCCACTCTAAGTGTCAAATGTCTTCAGAAAGCAATCGCCTCCTTGGAAAGTTTCATCTCATCTGGAGGAAAAGTAGATAAAATAGACAAAGATGCAACTCTTGGGAACCCAGACAATGCTACGGGCGATACAGCCACATTTATCGACAATTTACGAAACGTCATCAGCAATATCGAAACACGCATGCAAGAGAACAAAGATGAAGGTTACTCCGTCATGGAATTTCATCGTGATTTAAAGAGAACTTATACAGAGGATGTCTTTGAAAACCAAGTTCTGAAAAAAATGCACATTGGATCAAGACTGGACCGAATCATTGGCAAACTTCTCATCCCAATCCACGAAGTCAATGGTCGAGGAGTGAATCAGTCTAGTGTTTGGGGATGTATGGCTGCTGCCATTTGGGCTCGGGAAAGCAGGAAGAAACCTTATTGGCCAGCTATCGTACTTGGCATGTAAGTATCTACCATTATGAACTGATATTATGTTTGTTGCAATTTGCAATTTCTAAATATATTCCCACTTGAAATGATGCCTTACAGATTAGCACCCGAAGATCAGAAGGAAGATTGGCACCAGGCACTTACAAACAGAAACGAGGCGCGACTTCCTGAGAAACTTAGAGAACAACTGTTGGCAGGCAAGCGAAAAGCCGACCAAGCTTTGAAAAAACAGTCTTCTGATTTTATGAGCTACTTCCTTGTTGAATTCATGGGAAGTCATGAGTTTATCTGGGTACGGGAGAGTGACATCATAGAAAACTTTGACCCGGAAGAGGATGTTAATATAGCCTCAGCTGCTGGGAATATTACAAAAAAGAAGAGATCAACAGCTTCATCGTTCAGCACAAAGGCAATGTCAGATGCCATTGAGGAGGGGCGATGGGCTCTGGAAGAATTTGAACTTCAGCTCAATGACACATGTGGTGATGGTGATCAGTCTGACGAGGATGGTGATAATGAATATGCGGGCTACACTTATGACATGCTTTGTGAATCTGATGATGAAGCCGATGAAATGGAGTCTATGTTGGGGCTCGAAGAAGCTGAGAAATCTCACGAATCTGACATTGATGAGCAAAATGAATTACTTGCCTCTGATGGACTTCTAGACTTCAGCACTGAAGGGAGAAAGAAAGCTAAATTGAGGGCTGCCGCACTGAAGAAGCAAAATGCTATGCGTGTAAAAAAAGAGAAGGAAAGGGAAAAAACTAAGGAAAAAGAAGAAAAGGCGAAGAAAGCTAAGGCAGATCAACTGAAGAAGATGAGTGTCAGTTTGAAAGAAACGAAAATGCTGGAGAGGCACCTCGAATTGGAAGAGAAACGAGAAAAACGCGAGTTGGAGTTGCGAAGGAAGAAAAGAGCTCGAGATCATGAAAGGATTTTGAAAGAGGAGGAACGCAAGACCAAGAAAAGTAAGACAAATACACCAGAGAAAAAGGTCAGCCCCAATGAAATACCCAACAAAAGAGGTCGTGCCGAAGCAATGGTAAAGGCTTTCCTCGTTCGAAAATTCATGAGTAGAGAATTGAAAGATGTAAACTTCAATGGTGATGGCGCATTGTTTCAGCCCCAATCAACTGTTGAAACATCAGGTTTACTTAGCATGGCACTTGCATTTCGAGCTGCAGCTGGGGAAATTCCTTTTGTAGACAGCACTGGCAAGGCTTTTGTCATTAGGGACTGGGAAAACATTGATTCAAAAAGTCCTTTGACATCATCTGAGAGATGTGAATGTTTGCAGAAGCAAATACTACTTATTAAAGAAGAAATCAACAGAGTAAATGGTTCAACTGAACAAAGGCTTGCCCTGATCAAAGATGCTGAGCAGGCGCTTTGTCATGCGCGGTCTATAGTGTTTGATGCTGAACAGGAGGCAAGGACATCAAATGTAAAAAAGAAGAAGAAATCACCTAAAAAATCTGCTAGCAGTAAGAATGCGACGAAAGAAGAAAAGGCCAATGGAGACAATGACTCAACTGTTGATCACGAGGATGAAAAACCATCTAAATCTGAAACCTTGAAGGAAGCGGGTAACACTCTAACCGATGACGAAAACGAAGATTCTAGTGATTGAAGTAGATACTCGGTTTTGTTTGAAAAACTCTTGTAGATAATTCATCCAAGTCAATTCATATTCCTCAAAGTATTCATAGACAAAAGACATGTTTGATAATCAATTTGGCATCAATACAGTGGGTATTATCTAGCTCAGCGTAGTTTAGTTTTGCATTATAGTCATTTTTCAAGTGCACGAAATTCATATATCGCGTTTCCATCGTTGTAATGGATTTGTAGTAGCCAAATATTCTTCCTCTTCATCACGTGCCTCCTCCTCTCGAATGGCAAACAAAAATTCAGCCATCTCTTTCTTCAGATACTTGGCATCCATTCTACCACAATAACCTCTCCACGCACGAGATATTGCTACCGCACAGCCGTTCATAAGCGCATTGATTGATTCGTTTCTCTCTTGCCTGAAAGCACACATTTTAGCAATCTTACGACCAATGTGACCCCGGAACACACGCTGAACTGTAATAGCGAGCCGTTGGTCGGCTTGCTTCTTTCTGGAATCCCACCAACGATATTTTGCCTGCATTGTGTTAATTTTAGGAGCACATATTTGTTAAATCCAGAATGTAGAAGAGAGAAGGACATGCCAAATAGAGTGTTAGCTAAAACCGTACCTTTTCAAGACATTCTCTCTCTTTCCTTTGTCTCTTTCGATCCTCTCCTATTCTTGCCTTTTGCATCGCGTATTCTATCCGAGCTTTTCTGAATTGAGCATTTTTTTCTTCTTGGATCATTTGCTTTCTCTCTGCATTCAAAGGAGGGCCTCTCGACAAACTGACCAAATCATGATGACCATGCCACGTTGCCTTTTCTTGCCTAACAAGATGAAGGGCCCTAAAATACATAAATGTCATACAGAATAAGCCATACCTGATATTTGTTTCAATTGCCTTGAGACTTTCTTGGGTTTGGTCATTTGACTTTGCAGCGTGGTCCAGAATGGCATTCGCATTTGAGTTTATCTGAACATCCGACGCTTTCTCCATCAAACTACCTCTCTGGCAGAAGGAAGGCATTTCAAGGGGTTGTTTGGTATTAAGCTTTGATTTTATCACTTTTGTGTCACGCTCACCAAAGTACCAGCCTTCCAGCATCCTTGAAAAGAAAGAAGTGTTTAAGATTGATGTTAGACGATAAAGACATGTAACACTCATTGTCAAGCAGTAGAAAGAGTAGAAATAAAAGCTTACCACTCCAGGATACTGTCAATATTTTCCGTTGCTGCTATCGTTGCAATGTGCCTATTATGCTCATGTTCAAGTGCCAAAATAGCATCGTCTCGCTTCACGGAGCTATCGAACCCATGTATTGAACGAATTGTCACCAACTCACACTTGGAAGCATATGTTGCGTGTAGCTCAACATCGACCAAACAAATCTTGAGCTTTGAATCAATTTGCTTTAACTCGGTTGAAAGTTCATGTAGAAGTTCACTTGGCGTAAATTGATTATCACCTCCATTGAGAACACTTTTAGCTACTGTAGATTGAACAGTTGTTGCTGTATCCGTTTGCTTTTGGACGGACATCAACTCCCTGTAGAGGTCCTTTTTCCTGTGTGAAAGGGCATCGGCATCACAGAATGGAGTCCAATTGCAAGGACAGCTGTTGCACGCCAAACATCCATCACACCTAGCTGTTTTAGCATCCATTGCCGCAGATGATGCATTGACCGTCGATTTAGTCAACACAGTTCTTGAACTAGGTCCACGCCTCTCCTCTTGTAAAATTTGTTCCATCAACAGCCGATCAAGCTCAGTTTCCAACTCATTCTGAAACTTTTTCGTCAGAAATGTTTGTGGAACATTATGAAGAACACTGCTCTCGATGTATTTATTCTTGCAGTTCTTGCATTTCTCAATTTCCAATAAGATATTTTGACATTTGGCATCAACTTCGTTTGACGATAGGAGTGGGGCGCCGGCATTGAGGCTTGGATGCAGAGTGGTAGAATTGGTTGGTTTTTCTTGTTCGGCAATAATACTTGGCCTGCTTCCAATTCCACTGTACATTGACCTGCGGCCATTGACTGGTATTCTTTTCAGCGAATCCATTTTGCTGTAGCGAGTTTACTATCTCGTCGTCTGAACAAGTTGTCTGGTCTCTGAGCGTAGTAGTACTTTCTGTGCTCTTGTTGGTCTCTGAACTGGATTGCATGCATAGAATTTAAATTTTCTTTTTAAATTTCTGTGGGAGTCCCACGTCTGACTCAAGACTCAACATGTGTGATGCGTGATGATTGTCGCGGCAGCCTTCATTTTCTCACTTCATCTCTCACGATACAACATACGACCATGGAATATTGGAATAGCCATACAGCGGCATTGCACCACTCAATATCGACATATCCACCATAGGCTAACGCAACCACTTTCAACATGCTGGACCTTCTCCTTTTTGGATCCTCAGTGGCGCTAACGAAATGCATATTTACCGACCAAAACCACAACAAAAGCAAAAAACGAGATTCGCTCGGGCCATCGACATCGCCTACGTCGCCCATCGCGGCCTTTGGAAATACTAACGACTCCCGCCTGCCTCTCCACCTCGCAAATAGCCCCAGCCACGATCATGACCATGGTCACACAGTGGGACCAAAACACGCCGCCTCACCAATACTAAACATGCATCATCATCATCATCATCTCCAAAAAGAATCCTATCAAATACATCGCACATCACAATTCCTCTTTCAATCCTGCCTCCTTCTCTCCCTCTGGCTTTTCTCTCTGTCAATCCTAGAAGCAGCGCCCACGGCGTGGCTCATTATTATCGATCGAGCCTATTTATTTGTCCAGTTCTACAGAATTGTGTTATGGTCCCTGACTGGCCTGCTAGTGGTGGTAACTCCTTCGTTTCTCGGCTTGATTTTTGCTTTGTCTATATCACCCGCGTCTGCTGCAAATAATGATGATGTACCGCCATCCTCTTCCACATCATGCGTGGGTTCCAATAGCAATACTCGTTCATCGTCAGCAACGCCATCCAAACGAAAAATGATGAATGATGCAAAAAATAACAGTGAGGAAGGAAGACGAAATAAGCACCCATTTCAATTATGTCTCAATATCCTATCCATCAGCCTCCGTTTCTTACTTGTGGCTATTTGCTACCTCCGACGTAAATTGATACGAATGATAATTCCGTCTACATTATACGCAAGTTTCTTCACTAATGGAAGCAGGGAATCATTATCTGGCGGTAATAGTAGTAGTAGTGGAGAAGGACGAGGAAGTTATCGGTGTGCAAAACTATTCTGCATTACAATGTGTTCGTTTGTCAATGGCGGAAGGCACAGGTGGAAGAGATATTGTTCCTTTCCAGTAATTTTTGCTGCATTCGTTGGAATATCTTTATCGTTTACGCTGCTGGGAACTATTGTGGCGGTCGTAATCCGTTCAAATTCTTCTGGCAGCGTCGATGGATTCGTCACTCTGGACCAACTGGTGGCAGAAGAAGGATTGGACGAAGAAGACGAACACAATAAATATGACCACTACATCACTTGGTTTCTCCGTAACAACAAAGCCTCCTATTCCCCATTGAAATGTATGGTGACCATGGTTTGTGCAATTGGAATGATCATTGCCTCCATCTTGAATGGGTTTGGGTGCGCCTCCTTACCTTATGGTAATCTAGTGGGGATGTATTTGAAACCCACCTCTCCAATAATATTGGCCAAAGTGGAGGAAGATTATTATTATACATTAAAGTCTTTGGAGGACAAGCGTTGGACGTTGTTAGATATTACTCAGTCATCCGAGCCCAGCGGTAGTAGGGGAACAATGTCGGCATTTCGTGATTGCTGCCAGTCTTCTTCTTCCAATCTTTATTATCATCATGGTGCCCCATCTCCAACCAATGGCATTCCCACAGACAAACAAAAACTAAAACAATTGCGCGACGAAATTAGCTTTTTGGAGAATTTGGTCGGAGACATGGGCGATGATATCGAAGAAATGAAGCATTCGCAACAATTGGCATTGGCTGCTCGGACACCCTTTGGACGGATTCGTGGGGTTTTGGGCGTGATTTTTTCAGTTGTGCTAGTGGTTCGTGTGGTGCTTGCTGCATATTCATTTGCATTCATTTTTCGGCCTCGTTCATCAGAATCTGGATCAAACTCTTTTTTGTCATCCACTTTACAATCGTCTTCGTTACAATCCAACTCTGCAAAAGACCCGATAACCAACCTTATTTTATGGCTCATTGGCCATGATTTTGTGAGTCAAGAGCAATATAATTTATTTCTTCAAGGGACATCCTTGTTACTGGCTGGAATATTGAGCATGTCACAAATACGAAATTTTCTTCGAGTAGTCAGTGCACTATGGAGAAAATTGAGTCGATTATTCGGAATCTCTTTTGGGACGATGACAGCACCAGGATCCAACCCAATTAGAAACTCCGTCATGCATAGTGCGCCTTTGCTTTTATCTTCCTTTGCAATGGGAAGCTACTTTCTATCTTGTGTGGTAATGATGAAAATGTTACTACCCATTGAATACCGGTCATCTTTCTCGGCAGCTGTGGGAAGTTTGGATTTCGAGTTTAATACCATTTTGTTGAACATGTTATTCACTGCATCAGCATGCACTAGTGCTGTCGTACTCGGGTTGCTGTTTGGCATACAGCGGAATAATGTGAAACGATATCATATGGAGTTTCAATTGAGTTCATTTGGCGCGACTGCCGCAAATGCGTTAACAGCTTGAGCGTAATTTGGCATAAACTTTTGAAAAAACTACACCAGTATTTAAAACCTGTTCACCTCTTTTTATGGCTTTAATAATTTGTAGTTTTATTCAATTATTACAATAATTAATAATTCAATATTATAAAATCGACAATTGTTTTTTTTACAAAAAAATCTCACAAGGTCTGTTTTAGACAAGAGTTAATTAAATTTTTATGTGCTGTGCAAGGAAATGATATTCATCTTTCATGTAGCGCGGGTCAATTAAGAACCTGCACAATGTCAAGTCCTGTGGTTTATAATTTGATTGCTTGTCTGGGCAGTATTTTGCAAGCCATCTTAGGTAGTAATGGTGATACATAATCCAGCGCAACAAATTAGTACGTGCAAATTTATCAAAAGGCAAGGAAAAATAATGGTAATAACACATAAAGAAGCCAAGGTTAAATAATTCAACAATCAAAGTAAAACACATTGTTCTTTGTGCAACAAATATTGTAAATTCGAGCGCCCTCTCGACACAAACATACCTGAAACTCAACAGAGACTCTCGACTATTATTTTTTACAAGGGACTCCAAAAACAACCACTCGTCAACTACTAAATCCTCGTTCATGTGTCACTGCTAGCACCCTTCGTTTCATCGCTCAGTTGCACCATTGGTTTTCTCTCCCGCGAGGTGATCCATTTCTTCAAATCCCCATCCATGTTTCCAAGCACTGATGATGGATTATTGTATGGAATAGATTCCAGTGGTAGCTTTGCCGTGGTCATGGTGTTGATGTAGGCATTTAAAATTTCTCTCGACATGAAAGTCGCAGCAGGTGTTGTAGTACCACCCTTATCCGCGGGAAGTACGAACAATGGTGCAATATTCATCCTTTGATCCCCTGAATCCTTTTCACCNAATCCTTTTCACCGACAGTCTGTTTTGTAACCACCGCAATTCCATTGCCCACAAGACGAGCATCCTCCAATAGTTCTTGCAAACTTGGCAAAGACGAAGAAGACAATGTCGTTGATGGTTGTTGATGTGGTGGTGGTTGCTGGTTAATTTTAATACCATGCGCCACATATCCCCTTGCATCGCCATTTGCAAACATGCACCACATCCACAGTTGTGTCGATTGATTCCATAGACTGTCCATCATTTCACGGTCTTGTGTGTATTCGTCCATGAGCGATGTGAGTTCGTCGTATCGTTGTAGAACCAAATTAGTTTGAGTTGTTCCCGCCATAGTACCATCCTTTTCGCTGCTACCATTTATAGTATTTGTATCATTGTTGTTCAAACAACGCACACCATGTTCGAAAAGATAGCCCCTCATCCCAATAGTATCAAATGATTCCAACACTACCTCCCCACAAACATAGTCTCGTCTAGAATCATTCTCATCGGAGAAAGAACCCATCCTCCCAACAAGACCTGCAATAGCATTCGAAATCATCAAAAGAAATCCCATGATACCCCCTTTTCTATTCCTGTAATATCTATTTCCTGCTCGAGAATAATATTTCAAATTGTGATTCATTCCAATACTTGTTCGAATGGCATTGACTTCCTTGCGATTGTCGTCGGTAACAAGGAGTAGTTCGATTGTGTGTCGTGTGGAGTAGTCGTGGATTTGAGTGTGGGAGAGGGAGCGGGGATAGATGGTGATTAGTTTCAAGTCTTGTTCGAGCGAAGTTGTTGATCTTATTGTTGTTGTTGATCTTGTTGTTGCTGTTCCTGTTGATGTTGCAGTGATGGTGATTAGTATTATTATGATGCCTGTGAAGAAATAAGAAGCATAGTATACGATGATGATGAGGCTTGCGATGATGATTTTGATGATGAGAGACCGGCTGAAGCTGAAGATTGCTGTAGTTGTTGCTGCTGCTGTTGCTTATTCAGGAGCATGGCGGTGTTGCATTTTTCGACAAATGCTTCATAGTCATCATCTTCGGTTTGCTTGGTCTGAGAGGGGTGACGGTGCCGGAGGGATGCGTTTGTCATTGTTGATGATGTTGTTGTTGATGTTGATGGATAGTATCATCAGCTACTAGAGTAGGTACACATGAGTATTATTTGATACTGGCATGAAACTAAAAAAACGGCAATGGCAAAAAAATGAAATTGGCAACTGACTTTTGCATGTTGGCTTTATTTTATGTCAGCAGTCAGCTAGCACCCCGTGCGTGGCGCTTGTCTTCGGTGACGGAATAACAGGGTCATTAACGGGTCGGGTATGTTCCGTCGAAAATCAAATAAACGATGACATCTGATGACATCATCATCATGTTGTGTCAAGCTAATAAAAGATCCCCATAAAAATCAAAAGTGTCCGTTGGCGGAAGAGCGTGCGGAATGAGAATGAATTAAATTGCAATGTGAGTATCGTACTTCAGTAGACAGACAGTGATCTGGAGCGAGACAGGGAAGTCCGGGCGGGGCTCGCCTGGATTCAAAGTCCTTCCCCGTCGTCTATCGTCTGCTTAAGCCATTTTATATTCGCGTATGTAGTAATATATGATATGTGACGTGTGCCGATGCTATATATTTTGTGCCATGGCGACGAGAGAGTCAATTCGGTTTGGCATTGGGAATGCAAGGTGGCGTGTGATGCATTGCGGTGGAGGTGGGTACCATGTGTGAGCGGGTGCGGCGGACGAGAGCTCCATATTATACAGGCAGACGATTTCATTCAATAGGAACGAGTTGATTGCCATGTTTGTTCATATCATGTGGCATGTGAAGGAGATGGGAATATTTTTCGCTAGAGCGCCTACTCTCGCTGTTTTTTTACCATGCATTATTTACTCTACTCATTTAATGCAACACTAATTCCCTCTTCTTGTTGGTGTATTTCGTCGCCTTATTCGTTTTAGTTTGTCAGGATTGATCACAATAAAAGCCAGAAATCATATGCCAGATTACCATCTCCCATAAACACTATAATTTCAAACACTCTACTACCGAGGAAAGCTAACATCTTTGAACAAAAGGAAATCGAAATAATATCATCACAACACAACACACATAGTGCAGACAAACAACGGAAGATGACTGCAAATAATAAGAAAATGAAGAAATCAACCACTGCAGCCCCAAGGGCTCCATTGACACTTCTCCTCGCATTCGCAACCTTCTTCCTCATGTCCCACATATCATCCGTTGATTCCACATCTGATTCGTGTTCCTCTAATTATGACACTGATGACGTTGATGGCTGTGATGCTGCCTTTGATGACGAAGATGACATGGAAATGGCAGACGAGTGGGATAGTTTCATGGTTCCAACCGGATTAGATTCTATTGAGAACTTTTTGAAGTCGGACCTATTCGAGGATGAGCGAGTTATTAAGAAAATGTAAGTGGCATAGTACATCATACTGCCTGAGGAAAGTAAACTGTGTGAATCGCTGGATGGAACGAATAGTAGATACCTTCTCACGTGCTTGCCTGTTATTGTTTTTTCTTTCTTTCTTCCCTACATAGCACGGAACGGCTTCACAGTGGTGGTCTGGTGGTTATAAAGTGTGCTTTCTTGCCGGATTTTGCTGAGGGATTGCACAGTGAATTAGTTTCTTCCATACAAAGCACCGAAGGACATGACTTTATTCCCCAGGAGGTATACGATGATGAAGGTGGACTTGTCTCCCGCCGGCACACTTTGGATAGATCCAAATATACCAAACTTCTAAATGCAACACATGACATGTTCAATTCCTTCGATACGCAACAATTTATTTCTCATCTTACTGGTCGAAAATGTACAGACGGTTATTCGGATCCATCTGTATCTCTTTTGCAATCAGGAGATCATGCTGCCATCCCACAGTCAGGATGGGATAAAGATCACACAGTAGCCTATCATTGGCAACTGACCAAAGACTGGAACCCCGAGTGGGGAGGACAATTCCATTGGTGCAAAGAGGGGAATGCCAGCAAACGCGAAGCGATTTTCAATACTCTATTCCTTTACTCTGTAAATTACCGCTCTTGTGCGTCTGTGTCACCAGTAAACAAGAACAGTGACAATGACAGGCAAAGTCCTTTACACCTATCAGTCAATGGGTTTTTCACTCACCCATGGATGCCTTCATTTGATACTTATCCTCATTTTGAGGACTACTATGCTTCAAATGAAAGATTGATGGAAATGACAAAAAACCAAGCTGTACGCTTGATTGCGCTGGCAAAAGAATGTAGGGAGGGAACTCAGCCAGATTTAGATAGATGCAGCAAAATTGAAGAATTGGAAGATAGGGTCCAAATGTTACTTTTCAGGAAGGAGGAGGATGTCATGGTTGTCTAATACTTGTTAAGTTATGGGAATACAGATTGAATAATTACATAACTAAAATATCTTCTTTCCAACACATTTGAATGTTACATTGCATGTCAATGATGAGGTTTTTCAGTTAAAAATTATTGTAAGTAAAAAAAATTAATTGGCACACACACAAAACGAGATGATCCAATTTTCGTTTTTTTACTTTGCTCTGTGAGTGGAACGAATATGTTTGTGCATATTGGTCAGTGGAAAATGAAGAGCACATTGGATTCTATCCACAAGTCACTGATCAATGTTACCTTCTTACTCTCTTCTCCTTGATGAGTCCATGAGTACTATCTTCCAACTATGTTTCAACTCTACAATTCAACTAAGTTTCAACTAATTTTTGAAATGAAGTTGAAGCATTGATAGTTGAAATGTTTTTTTATCGTATGGGTACCTAGAGTTGATTATAATTAGTTGATTTTTGTACTTGAAAAATAGAGTGATATTCCAATACACCATACAATCTGCCGGTGGCATATGGCGTGCAACTGGTAATGGAAAAGTCCATCCAATTGTTTTTCTTATTCCTCATTCACGATGAAGAAATCAATTGTGCCAAGGCTGGATCATATTTACCACTGTCAGAGTTAGAAATAAGTCAGCTCACTAAGTTTAAGCTTGCATATTGAAAATTGACTTAACTTAGCTAAGTTTAAGTTTCTCCTTTTCAATT
>JALLAR010001398.1:0-11560 GCA_036939335.1 Conticribra guillardii
GAGGAGGAGGAGATGACTGTATTTTTATTCAACAATGTTGTATTTGTGTATATTAGCATTACTTGTTAGTACTATTAGTAGCAATGACGACACACAAGAAATGTTTTGCCATGTATCGTAAATAGTAATCACTAATTGAAAGGTTAATGTACTGTATTACAAGCATAAAACCTATGTAACTGTTTGTCATTTGCCATTGGCAGTTCATTTTTGTGGTATTGCACATGTATGTAATTGTAATGATTATATTTATGTGGGAAGTCAACAATAAATTTAATAATGTCACAGTCACAGTGGATGCTAGAATCTAAAGAAAACTATGTCAGTATTATAATTTTGCCATGCACATGCATGCATAGAAGATAGTAGTAGTATTGTATTTATTGTAGTACCTATCCATCTACTTTCTCTCTAGAGAGATGATGATAATGATGTGGTTTTGTATGATAAAAAGTAAAAAACCACTCTTTCTCTCCCCTCTCTCTAGAGAGTAGTACCTATCTTAGATAGAGAGAATATCGTAGTATCTTCGGTCTATGTACGATACGGCGTGTCAAAAGTCGGTGTAATGAAAAATAATTGCTTTACTTCACTAAAAATAATACAAAGGCCGGGAATCGAACCCGGGACCTCAGCCGTGTTAAGGCCGCGTCATAACCAACTAGACCACCTCTGCGTAATCCTGCCCGGGATTCGAACCCGGAATCTCCTGATCCGTAGTCAGGCGCCTTACCGTTGGGCCAACAGGACTGTGGACCATCGGGTTCGACATATTATTATTACCGTTACCATAATACTCATCGAGTTTTGTTGCATCGCCTATTCTTTTGTCCACCATAGTATCTGGTAGGTATTATTGTACATACTACCCTCATTAGCTGAAATAACATAAGGCTTATGTAATGGTTTTTTTAGACCTTATGTAAATTTTCTAAAAAAATTTAGACCTTATGTGAAGAAAATCCCTTATGTAATTAAATTATTGGTGGCGTGTGCATGCCAGCAACAGACAGACTGTTTCTGACATGCCTTCGCAGACTGCAGATTGCAGATGATGATGATGTGATGTGAATGTGGCTGGCCGGCATGGTCTATGAATGAGATGTGCTCGATCAATGGTGACTCGCGCACATACATACGATGTTTTATGTAGATAGAAGGTATGATACTACTAGATAATAGAAGATAGGCGCACATCATCAGCCGCAGCCATGCAGCCCATAACAAGATAGTAGTGAGTCAGTACGATATCATATGAGTCAGCATTCTATATTTTGATTACATAAGGGATTTATCCAATACGTAATCAAATTTTTTAGACCTTATGTAATTTATCCCAAAAATATTTAGACCTTATGTAAAGAAAGCTCCCTTATGTTATTTCATCTAATGAGGGTAGTAGGTACAGTTATTATTTTGTGTAGGGTAGTTGTAGACACCCTACAAAAAGGACAACCAAAAAAAGGTATGTAGGGTGTCTACGTACTGAGGACTATTGCTTTTGTGCAATTATTGTGGCGGTGGTGACAACTGGCAATATAGTTACTCATCAGTCCCACCGCCAAATGTATATGAACTTCTAGAGCTCGGATTAAGGTCAGTTTTCGTCCATATGACTCAATATGCACAGATTCTGAAAGCTCTTTTAAAGGGGGGTCTCTTCATAATGGGAATGCCTCGTCTATTTCTGAGTCATCATGCTCAATTTTGAGTCTGAAAATTATGGCGCGGCCGAGAGCTCTCGTATGTAGAATCAAATGGGTCGGCAATCACCCATCATAAAAAAATGGCACGAGAATCCGAAATTCTCGCCTTTTTTTGCAATTTTTGTCATGTTTTCGCTCGAATGATTGATTGTTGCAATACCGATACGATATGATGGAGGCCCAAGTGGCATCCAGGTTGCAAGTGGCACTTGTCACACCCCAAAAAGGCGAGCAGACACGACTCCGTATTTGCATTTTTTTGAGCTTGAGAATTGCACATGGTCGTCTAGCAAAAGGAGCTCTTAACAAAGCTGCTGCGGCATTTCCTTGTTACAAACGCCGCGGAATCCATGGGATTTGGATAAAGCACAAGGACGCCATCCTCAACCCTCAGCATTTAGTCTTGGACGTTCGTAGCAAACATCCCGGTGGTCGACGCAAAATCACCATTCTTGAAGTTCACAGAAGGGTCAAAGAAGTCCCTTCTAATTTTCGAAAGACTGTTTGGTCGCTTGCGTTTAAATCTGGCATTCCTAGATAGTTACAGTATTGTATGTATGGGAACTAGATACATCTGTGAGGGACACCAACAATAACTATTTCATATCACTTGAAAAAGAATATTCTTGTCAAGATAATACTAAGTTGACATCATTGATTTTGTATTAGCATACAAATACAATATTTCATGCAACATTTACTTTATTATTGTACCTAGACCTTGATATGCATTTGCACCAAAAATACTGCAGTCAATTGAGCCCATTCCACAAGGAGATCTCGTTAGTCAGGTCTATCGCCAAACTATCCATAACATGCCTACCCCCGCTGTTAATCATTGTGCTCACTGTGCCCCTTGAAAATGCACAAAGAGCATTGTGCCCCAGGGGCAAGCTTATTCGATCCATACTTGACTGAGACTGAGACACTGCGCTAGCAAGAACCCTAGATTCCACAACACGACTGGGTTTGAGCTTTTGAATGGGGCAAGAATGATTTGGTTCGGACTTCGATCTGGCAGTGGGGAGTAATGTAGGAAGATTCAACCCTAGTGGTATTTCTTTGCGAATGTCAATGAAAACTTTTTTCCATCCAAGTGAGTCAAGGGAAGATGACATAACTTCCATGTCATTTGTTTTGCCATTCTTAGAAATAAAAATGATACGATACAAATTTGAAGTCATTTGAGAATGAAGTGCGAGAGTATTAAACAAATTTATTGCATCAAATTAAAGTCACGTTGAAAAACTTACCCTGTTTTGTAATATTTGATCCAAAGGCAAGCGAGGAGTTTGAAATATTGCTACTACCAAACCTCTCTCTGTGGCAGGGCAAATACTTTCATCCTTTTGTCCACTAATTGACTCGTCAGTTGCATCTGTTGATGTGCCTAGCTCCTTTCCAATTTCTTCCACAATTTTATCATTCGTCTCCTCAAAATACTCATCAAAATAATGTGGATAATCGCTGTCATGATCGAGAAACGCTGCTGTGGAACCAGGAACTGGAAAATCAGTACCAAATGCATTGGCGTAGGCAATCCGTTTCTTAAATGCGGCGAGCGGGCGGAGGAACCTGGGAGATGTTGCCATAGTGTGGATCAGATCATTAAGCCGAAACCTGCCATGTCGTTTTCAGTTGCGCAAAGAAGGACGAACAACACAATTAATGGGCGGAGAAGCATTATGCATAAAACGAATAAGGGACCAAATAAAGGTTACATAACGGCATTTGAACTTACAAATCTCGTCCAGTTTCACCTAATGCATGTGCCACGCCAATCTCTGCCAATCGTGGTATAGCAAAATAAGTATGGTTTGCACAACCGAGATGAGGTGCGGCGGTAGAACAAAATACGTTGAAGTGCACGCGAATATTTCCATCCAAGAGGTAATGAGTCTCTTCTGTTCCTTCATCATCTTCAAGGTCATTCCCATTCGTATTCACATCCAAAACATGATGCAGGTCTAATGTTTCGGCAAGTCTAGCAACGGCATATCTTGCATAGAGTCCTCCTAAACTGTTACCGACAAGTGATATTGTCACATCAACCATTTCCTGTTGAGTACGCAATTCATCACCAGTTTCATGTAGTTGCATGTGTTGCCTAACTTCCTGACGAATTACATCCAAAATCTCATTTGTCAGTCGCTCGCCTCCCTTCTCTATACCATCATGCGTCCTTCCTTTGTTGCAAACCGCATTGTGCACTATGAATGTGTTTTTGGTTTGATCAGATGATTGTGTGGTGCTCTTTACTGCATCGCCACTACTTGATTCGACAAAATCTACAATAGTAGGTTCGAGATTCCCCATTTTTTGATTGCCATGTTGGTCAACCTCGTCGTCGTTCTCTTTCTTTCTAGCATCGTGTGAAGTGGCATCTGAGCTTGCACGGAGCAATGACTCATGTTGTGGAATAGGCAATACGGTAGATGGTTCTGGTTCCACACTTGATTGTGGTGGAGGAAACCGATCTCGTTTTTTACGCCTTAGCTTTTTGGCAGCATTGCTTTCCTTGATGGCATGAATCCAATGCTTTGTATTATATTTTGCATCGCTCACAGTGCTGGTGGGATTGGTTGTGACAACATTTGCATCCACATTGCTGTCTTTGGAAGCAGCACCTACAACGCAAGTTCCACTGGATGTGGCATTCATAAACATTGCCTTGTCTTTGACAGTATGATGCAAGTAGGCTAAATCCGTAGGACGTCCGTTATGGCCATGGACAATGAAGCAGAAGTGAATGGGACTAATCGATGTTTCTTTGTCAGTTGCAGAAGATTTGGTAGAAACCTGGGATTTAGCAACCGATGATGTGAAAGTTGCAACTTTTTCATTGCTTGCAGTAGAACTTTCCTCTAATGATGCTATTCCCTGAATAATATCTCCCTTTTCGTCATCATTTCTTGAAAATAAGCCAATCATCTTATGTTTAGGGGTTGTGTGGTGGTGAATTGCAGCATGAGTCATGGTGCCAGTTGTTGCTGCTGTTGTATCAATAGCAGCACCAGTTATGCCATTTTCACCACTGCCCCGACCCATCCTTCTATTGGATGCAAATAAAACTTTGGTAGTGATGAATGCGAGGCTATCCAATGACACCATTTAATATAAGGAGAGGGTGGAAGGTTTGATTGGGTGTTACAATTGAATTGATGTGATAAATGCTGAATATCACTAGGTAGGTAGTTTGCGCGGTGGGTGATTGTTGCAGCTTGTGTAACTGTGAGCACCAGAGTTGAAATCGATCGATTGTGATAGTTTTCCTGTTGGTATTCGGGTTGGTAGGGGTTGTGAGGTGTTTGATGGCATCTCTCTTGTTGATGCCTCCAGACGTGTCGCCATTTTGTGGGATTGAAGGGGTAAAAATAAGAATACGAATGATGATGATCGAGCAAGACGGGTTTGCTGGCTTTGCGACTTGCGACGGTCCGGCCCATTTTTTAGCTACAATATCGTAGTACCTTCAACTCTCCAAGTATTTTATGTTTTTTCATACTCCTAGACGGTTTTAATTTCATGATCAAATAAAGATAGGAAAGGTATATAGCAGTTCCATTGCTAACGTGCAGGTAAAAACGTGGCTGATGAAAGTCGTCGGACCATGACGCCCGCAACCGTCTCTCGCAGGATCATTGGGCGACTTGGAACCTTCAATTTCTCCATTGTAATACCCCTTTCAAATCAAGTATTACCATCATTGGAATATAAGTTCCTCTCTCTCCCCTGTGCCGTGTCGGCAAGATGCCAAACCCAACTGCACTGCCAACGCCATCAATCCACTACTTCAGCAGCAGATAACACAGTGTTAGTTCCCCCAACCCCATCGTGGTCCGTTCGCGAGCTGCGTCTCACAGCATCCACTGGAGATTCAGACGACGCAACAACAACCCAGAAAATATCCGATGAAGAATTGGCCATCCTCGCACGACGATGTCTCATTGACGTACGCCGTTTGACCCCAGATAGGAGAGATCAACTTCGGATAGATATTGCGGGCATTATGCGTTGTGCATCTGTGTTGTTGGATGCGCAAAATCTAGATCTTGGTACAGATAATAATCATGGGAGAAGTCGTCTTACAGATGCAGAAGTTTATGATGATCCGCGTGGTTTGGGGAAGTTGCCGATTCGTCGTGATTTTGATATAAAAAGCGACAGTGGTGGTGATAATGAAAAGAATGGAAAGGAAGTGCTGCATGGAGATGATTGGAGATTGCATGATTCTGATGAATCAATAGCAATTATGCGAGGGGAGAGTGTCAAGAGAAAAATGTTGGAGAAAGATGGCGAAATGTTCTTTTCTGTTGTTACGAAGGGATAGTTACATAAGTTCATTACCCAACACATTGTTGGAAGGAAATAATGTCGCTCAAGATTTTGAACGCTGAATGAATATCAATGTATGCATTTTGACCGTAAAAACTTATTGTTAGGCGTTAACGAGTACTAGCTTTTTTATGTATAAGAATGCTATTTGAGAGACAAGACAGCCAAATCTACTGTGACAGACGAAGTTGACAAAACATCATCTAGAACAAACCCTGCTTTCTTCGCCAAATTGGACCATTCTAATCGAGATCGTTCTCCCCGTCTCCCTGTCAACATGAGCAAAACATCAAAGCTCACTGCCGCATTCCATTTGCTGTTCAAATCCTCTTCATTCGGCAAAACAGCATCCATAATCACCACTTTTCCTTCTTTCGAATCTGAGGATGACAAGACTTTATGAAATGATTGTAGGGCTTGGACCACTTCGCTGTCTGAAAAATCACAGAGGACATGCTTTGTAAAAATAACATCGCATGGGGTTGGGATTGTTGACGGATCAAACATATCCCCAGCCACAAGATCTACCAAATTTTCCTTGTTGAGGTCGGTGTTGATACTGTTCGCAGAAACTGCATCAGCAATCACATCTGACAAATCAAGGCAGTAGCAATGTCCCACAGATGGAATGGAATTCTTCAATGCAGCCATGAAATCTCCATACCCGCCCCCTATATCTACAATGTTCTTTCCGGAGAGAAAAGATGCATTCAGAGGCGACGAGCGTGCCAAAGATTTGTCGACATTCGACCTATCTGTATTCTCATTAATGGCATCCAATATTGAGTCAATTTCTTTTGATGACGCGTACCTCGCCACGGCATTCCGATGAGTACATGACATGGCATTTTCCAAATAATAATCTGATGCTGATATTCCATTTGCTCTATCAAACGGAGGCAACTCCTTATCTACAATTGAATTTCCCGCGACATAATCAGGAAGATGGGACCATGCACTCCATAATGGTTGCTCCATCCAATGCAAAACAAAGTGCGACATGCTTTCTGAGGGACTTCTGCCTGAGCTGGTTTTAGTTTGGAGCAGCTGTCCCGTTTCTGTAAGTAAAAATGCGGATTCGACACTGCCGTCGATGTTCTTTGTTGTTTCTTGAATTACCCCAACAGTGCAAAGCAGTCGTAAGCAACGAAACAATGCCTGACGATTAATAGATGTATTTGGGTGTTTGGTTTTGGTGATTATTTCGTCCAATGACAAAGCAGCAGCCTTTCCGTCGGGAGCAATCGCAAGAACGTCAGGGATGCCCAGTTGTACGATAGTGAGTAAAGCTTGTGCTGCGAAATGTGATTGCACGAGTTGCAAAATTCCTGATTCGGCATTTGGCGGGGAAGTTGGAGGGGCATAATACACATCGGCGATATCATCACTACTTCTGTCGTCGTCCATGGGATTCAAGCGCGCATTCAGGTGAATGACGCGATGGCAATTGGGTGTAAGATTAAGGCAATTATTGTGTGGGTTCAGGCCGCTTAGTCCGAAAGCCATTACATTTAAAAAAGACCTGTGTGGGATAGGAATTATCATGGTGACGAAGACGAAAGATGATGAAGGTGATCAATTTGCTCAAGCTTCATTCAAGCAGATTCAAGCTGCAGCAAGCTGCCATCAATCAAGCATCACGCACACAACATCATGTTTCACAGCTTTCAGAAACGTAGGAATCAATTAGATCTTTGGGATTCTACATATTATCTACTACAATACAAAGATTCTACGTAGGTGGGTATTATTTTTCCCGCCAATATCATATCGTATGATGATATTATGTATTCTCTGCAAATAATAATAATGCATGTCCACTAATAAAAAATGAAGAAGCTACATTATTATTGTATCTACCATATGGCTTTTTAATCGGACTGCCTTTTGTTGTCTCTAATTAAATTTCTGCGTATGTGATCTATTGGCATCTGCGTTTTTCCACCAGCAAAAATAGTGGAAACTGTGGGCTGTGCACCGTTCACTGTGTGCTGTGTGCGAACATTAGCATCTATTACCTATCCGCATCTACGAAAGGAGTATGATCATTGAACAAATGAGCTACGCTGTCATCATCTCTCTGTAATAATATATTCATATTGAAGAAATCGTTCATGTTTGGCCAACAGTCTAGCTAAACCCAAAATGAAGATCGTTTCGCCAGTGTGGCTTATGAAAATGATTATGATTTGTTACGTTAAAACATTATCATGGTGATATCAATCCAGGAATTCCAGGCGGTGACTCTGTCTGTGGAGAGTGTTTCATTGCACATGAAGTGTCGGTGGCTTTGTTGGCACGAACATGGCTCGATTTTATCTCTAAGTTAAAATCGCCTTCTGGTGACTTCAAACGGGGTGTTGACGTTGTTATTCTCACACTGCTTCCATTCGGTGATTTAGAACTATAGATGGACACTGAGTCTTCTTCGCCTATGGTGACACTCTTGTGGAGGTTGCTACTTGAACAAACGGCTACACTGACCGTCATTGCTGAGTACAGCAGTGCTGCCTTCACAAAAATGTTTATTATGTATGCAACTAAAGAGAATTTCACCACCCCATGGTAACCTTCTAGAATCTTCTCTCGGTTTAATAATCAGACAAAGATAATGCGAACATGACAGAACGAAATGCACTCATTATTAGTGTTGATTTAATATTGAAAGGTGTCACGTTATATGATGTGTCTTACCTCACTTGCCCAAATTGAACAAAACACAATATCTGCTATTATTGACAATACGCCGATTATCCCTAATACTGATATGCTTCTTAACAACGTGTCGATATCTTCTTGAACGCTTGTATAAAGAGCAATTAGTGATAGAACACCATTGTGGCTTGGGAAAGATCGAACGTGAGATAGTCCAATCGATAATGTCAGGCATACCGATAACCATGCAATCTTGCGGAATTTTCTTTTCGACTTTTCAATCGTATGTCCACCCATTGTAGTCACCTCGTGCTGTTCGATGGTTAGGCGATTTTCACACTTCGAGCCGAGGTAAACTAACTAAACTTGATAAAATCTTTGCCTACATATTAATTTAGCGCTTGGTGTCGCTGATCACAAATACCTAAATTTCAAAATTCAAAGAAGAACGAAGTAAAAAGAATTTTCGATCATCCACCCATATTATTCGTTCGAGGCTCGAGCTGAGAGGAAAGTGTGTTCGAGGATTCCACTCTAAAAGCCGAAAGGAATAAAGCGATTCAGCTGAATTATGTTTCGAAACACCTATCAGAGCGGATTTCTTTCAATTCTGTACTCGATTGGATCTAAACCACTTCAGATTTGGGATTCGAAGGTTAAAAATGGGCACATAAAAAGAATCACGGACCGAGACATCCAAAGCTCCGTGCTGGAAATCATGGGAACCAATGTTTCAACGAGTTATATTGTATGTCCCGCGGAACCAAAGCAAACATTGGGAATAAAACTTCCATTCCTCGTAATGATCATCAAGAACGTGAACAAGTACTTTACGTTCGAGGTGCAAGTCTTGGATGATAAAGGAGTGAAGAGGAGATTTCGAGCATCGAATTACCAATCCACAAC
Source organism: Conticribra guillardii (assembly GCA_036939335.1). NCBI lineage: Eukaryota > Bacillariophyta > Thalassiosirophyceae > Thalassiosirales > Thalassiosiraceae > Conticribra > Conticribra guillardii. Next base: position 9,603 of record JALLAR010001398.1, read on the forward strand.
TCGGGTGAAACCGTTCATTTGCACAATGCCAATGCGTTTGGATGAAGGATGGAATCAAATTCAGTTCAACTTGTCAGACTTCACTCGCAGGGCTTATGGGACAAATTATGTTGAGACACTTCGAGTTCAGATCCATGCAAATTGCCGAATTAGGAGAATATATTTTTCGGACAGGCTTTACTCAGAAGAAGAGCTTCCACCAGAGTTCAAGTTATTCATTCCAACACGTGGAGTGGGTGCACCCAATGCTGATTGCAATCAATCATCCGTAGAAAACGAATCCAATGAGCATGCAGTCCCTGAACAAGTTGATGCGCCCATAGATAACTCCTCGCAGCAAGCAATAGCAGCATCGTCTCCATAAGCGGCTGAGTTGGGTTCGTGCTCGAGTTGGTAACAATAAAAGACATTTTGAGGAGTGTTGTAGAAACAGATTTTGGTCACAATACTTTTCATTACCTTTATCAAAATAATTAATCTAGTGGCATGTCATTTGACATTAACATTTCATATGAATTGCTTATCACGCATTGGAATTTATCACCCATTTATTTCATCTGTAGCTTTCGCGCTTTCGCAGTTGGATGAAAAGTGGGTGGTCTCGTAGGTGATTTTGAAGGCTGGCTGCTTGGCTTTGCAGAAGGCGGGATTTGATCAGTAGGTACCTTTGTTGGTACATGAGTTGGTGCATTGGTTGGTATATTGGTTGGTTCGCTCGTCGGCTGAGATGTAGGCTGATCTGCTTGCTTTGGCACTGATGCATTACCGAAATTCAAAGTCACGTCCGCATATCCTGGGCTGACGCTAATATCGATCACATTTACTGTAATAATCAGGTTGTAACTCGTGCCATGCCATTTGCTAATGGTAAAGCTATCTCCCTGTACAAGTGTTGCCTGCAAAAATGACTGGGAGTACCCTACACCATTATTCCCGGTAAGAATGATGGTAACTTGGTCATCTGCCTGTTCATTATCTTTGTTGGCACGGTAGGCGCGATTAAATCCTAGAAAGTAATCATTAGTTGTGCCCGTCTCAAGTTTAATTGATACGGGGTGGCCTTCTGGATTGTTATCATAATCAGCGATTCCAACTACTTTGCCCTTCCAGTAGGTAGGATTTTTAGTCCCAGTGTCCCAAGTGACGGTGCGATTTTGGTACCACGCACCAGCTCCTTCGGCGTCGGCGATTTGAAAGCTTTTAGCAGGATTGTAGCACATTTCGCCTACGGTGTCGGAATAAAGGGGATTTCCCATGAGACAGGTGTGGTCAGTGTAAGTTTCACCGTCGAGTCCTCCCGAGTGGGCTAGGTTGAGATTGTGCCTACGGAAACATGGCAGGAATGGAAACAATCGGAGCAAGAAATACGATGAGCACAAAACCAAAGTGCAAAATAGAAAGACACTCCAATAATATTATCTCACCCAATCTCATGCAATTGCACCGCCGGCATCTTGTAGTAATTGCCCTGAAATACACTATTCCAACTATTGATATATGCATATGCGGCCCATCCACAGTCAACGTAACACTTTTCCAAAACATATATTACGTGGTCAAAATTGCCAGGCAAATTATATTTGATCTTTGACTGCACTGCAGTGGTGACTGCATTTCGAATTGTGCCTTTACCGGAATTTTTGAGTGAAACTCCTATCTTGACTTCAATCACTCCCGGAGCAGCCAAATATCCATCAATATTTTTTGTATACGTATTGGTGATTGTCAATTTTCCAAATGAACAAGCATTGAATTGGGTTTTCATGTTTTCCGGATCGCCATTCGTACCAAACACTTTGTCGGACATAACGTCAGCCTTGTCCGAGTGGGCTAGACCGTCTTTATCAGTCACGCGCACAACGAGAACTTGTTTGAATCCTTCGTATGTTGCTAGTCGCCGTCCGTTTTGGCCATTCTTTAGTTTGCGCCTGACCTCACTGCCCGGTTTTAAAACCAGA
>JALLAR010001405.1:0-16272 GCA_036939335.1 Conticribra guillardii
CTACGTCTCATTTTTCCCAAATCATTAAATCCATCATCGCTGCGGTGATAAAATTCCGATTATGTTGGTGTTTTCAAGCGACGTTATTAACGAAGCTCTTTGCTCCACCACGAGACCTGGCTACAATCCTAATACAGCTAACTGTCCATCCCATCATGGTGGTGAAATCGGTGGTTCTCTAGAAGAGCGAATTCTTTCACTTCTTAACATAAGCTCTTGCGATAAATTTGGTGACATAGGATGTGGTCGAGGGAAGCTTCTCATTCGTACACAACTCACATACCAGTCAAATCTATGTTTTGGTATCGAAATCGATTCTCCCCGAGTCCATCATGCGATTTACTGGTGGATTGATGTGTATCTGAAGATGTTTTTACTAGTGCCAAATTTATCCAGAACTCGTGGTGCCAGCAAAGCACCAAATGTATGTGCATCAAACTCCTCAGATGTGGGATTGGTGGCATCCTGTACTATTACTATTACCAATGATGCAACAATGCTTGCAGCACCATCCCCCAACGCAGCACATTTTGTACAGACAATCCAATGTTTCCACCCAGAATGTACCTCATTTTTGAAATGAGACGCAAGCAAAAGAAAAAGCGCAACATCAGTGGCTGCCAATTGGCAGCTTTATAGACCAACATTATGCTGGCGGCAGAGGAATCGAGAATGGTGGCGGCGGCCTCTACGATGTTACTGATGGAGTGAATCAAGGTAAGTACTAGTGTAAACAATTGAAATGATGGCATTGTGATTGAACGATTTCAAATTATTAATGTAAAAATGTAAACTGACCGCTCATCCTCTGTTTCTTTGTGCACACACACATCAATTTCCAGCGTTCGTCAGCGCAATGTCGAGTATGATGGTTGTCTCTTCTCCAAGATTGACGACAGACTAATTGGCCACCGCAATGGCGAATCCACTGGAACCAATTGTCGTATCTCCTGCCTCAAGACCAATGGCATACGACAAATCTTCCATGTTTATTTTTGATCTGTATGAAAAGAAGGCTGTTCCTCTTCTGAATTGAAGACCTTCTGCATCCTCAAGAGTGTCATCTCCAACACCATCATGTTAGCACATTATTTGTATCCTGCTTATGTAAAAGGGGAAACCCAGAGTCCATTTGTTCTATGAAGTGTCTTTACTTGTACAAACTAGTTACCCGATCGGTACGCTGATACCAAATTGGAAGACAATCTATCTGGCCCTCAATCCGGGTTACAAATATGTGACGACTACGACGGGGGAATGCTACTCGCAGATTTAAATCACTGTCACTAACACTTAACCCAGCAATGGGCAGTAAGATGTGACATGGAGCCCTTAGGGGCAGCCAACTAGTATAGATCAAAATAAACTAGAGAGTAACGTTTAGCACATATTATGCATTTTGGTTACATCTTTTTAAATACTCATATTCTTCTTAGTTGTAAGTAATGTTTGATTAAGTTTGTTCATTGGGCCAAATGAAGGTTATCATTCATCACTGTCATAGAAATCAGAATCTTCATCTGTTTGTTGAGTTTCAATCGGTGCGACAGAGTCTTCACCTACATTCTCATCCTCGCCACTCTGCTGCTGCTCATTAGCCACCTCTTCCGCCACCTTTCTTTCGGCTTCCTCCAGTTTTTCCAGTTCAAGAGCAGCCTTCGCATTTTCCTTCGCTTCTTCTTCGGCCCTTGCCTTTTCTTCTTCTGCATGACGAGCTGCCGTTTTGGCCGCTATTGCTGCTGCCTTCGCTTCTTCCAACGCACGGGCCTTCTCAGCTTCCAACATGGCATAGTCCGCTGATCCGAACGCGACCTCTAAACAATTGTTCATGTACGGTCCCACACTAATTTCAAACTCGGACTTCATTCTGGACGCCACATCACGCAACTTTGCCGCCTCTCCACGCAACCCTGGCGTAAGAACCGCGCGCTCATTTGCCTGAAGCGCCATTTTTGCATCCGAGACAAGTTTGATCTGGGCAGAGCGAATGGCAGGAAAAGATCCGGGCAAAAGACATCGTCGCAACTCATTCAATCCAGTGAGGTAGGCATTCAAAAATCTCGCCAATGGAGGAAGAGCCAGTAAATTCCTAGGCGGCGATGGCGTTCGTGACGATTGCATCTCCATGGCATGGTCCAAATTATTGTACCCCCCGCTTCCATCCTTGCCCGAAGACGTTTCCGTTCCAAACAACGGTCCAGCCACGCCGGCATCGCGGCACGCTTTCAAAGTGTCCATCATGCCATTCAAACCATCCTTCCAATGGCCCAATACCATTTCCGTCAGTCGCGGTTCGAATATTGGGGCAAGTAAGGATTGAAAGTCCGCACCCACACGACCCATGCTACTGGCAAAGAAGGATGCCGCATCAAGCGCATCACGAAGGGTGGCAGTGTCGTGAACATGGGACACTACATTGGAATTGAGGGAGGTTAAAAATGTTTGTATTCGGCGTGCAGTCCACATGGAGAGGAGGGAGAAGGAATGATCATTGTTATTACTGGAAGTTGATGATGATGATGATGACGACGAAGTGGAAGGAGCAAATGATCCGCGGAAAATGGCAAGGAATTGCGTGACAATCTCAAAGCATCTTTATTTTGAAAGAGGGGAATGAAAAGGTGAGCATGATATTATTGTACCATCCTGATTCCAAAGGGCAAATCACCAGATGATATCATTTTCATTTTCGTTTTCAAAAAAACTCACCTAGTCCGATATCTCTCAATCCCATCCAAAATTTGTTCCGCCTGCGTGGAACTCCCCAAAGCATCCCCGGCACCACCACCTAATCTACTGCTGCTACTACTGCTACTGCCCAATAATTTTCCCTCCTCCCCCAAAGACGACACCGCCGCCGCCGCGGATCCAACACGAGCAATCCCACCCTCGAGCCATGCATCCCTCGCTTCCAAGAAATCGACTTGCAATCTCATTTCCATTGCGGCGTGGACTCCTTCCAAATCATTTGGGTCGCTTCTTGAAGTAGCATTGCTATTGTTATTGCTATTGCTATTGATAGTATGACTACTGCTACTGCTATTGCTTTTTATCCTGGCAGTATTCCCCCGTCGTTCCAATTCGACACCATTCAAGCGACGCAATGCCGTGACCAATTCGAGGCACTGGGGCATGGTCACATCGCCTCGAAGGCGATGGATCAATTGTCGTCGTAAATCGGCTTCGCGGCGGCGGATTTCGGAAACTACTCCTGCGACGACATTGCCTCGGAGGTGTGATTTTTCCTGATTGTTCAATTGTTGTTTGGCATCAGCAGCAGCACCAGTCCCGGCCCCATCCATCAAATGTCGCCTCTCCAACGTATTCGCAAACCCCGCAATACTCAAGGCATCATCATACAACGAACTGCGAACGCACGCATCCATTAACGAGGGCAGTTCGAGCAATTCCAACAAGGAGGAATGCTGCATGAGCGTCCGTCGGCGCAGGCGGTGTTTTTCGGCCAGGTCGGCGAGGGCGGAGGCGGCGCTTCGTCGTTTGGGTTGGGATTTGAATTCTTCTCCCTCTTGATTATTGTAATCGTCATTATTGTAATCGTCATTATTGTCATCATCATCATCATCCTCGTCGTCGTCGTCGTCGTCATTATTATTGGCATTCAAAGCACGCTCCACCCTCCTCACGGTCGGACCCGCACGAGAAATTTTCTCCAACAATTCCCTGAGCGCGGATTGCACCGCCACGGAGCGTCGTTCGGCCGCCACAAAGGTCGATGCGTGCTGGGTGCAGAGGGTGCGCCATTTTTCGTCGGCTACGGAGAGGGCGGCGCGGGCGGCGATTCGTTCGTCTGCTTCGTAGGTGGATGGGATGTTGGAGCTGTTGCTGGTGGTTAGTTCGGCCATGGTCGGTAGGCAGGTAGTACCTTATGATGTGTATTGTTGTTGGAAGATTATTCCATTGTCGTCATCGCGTATCGTCGTCGTTTGTGTTTATTTGGCTTGCTTGCTTTAGAGAAGGAAATTCGCCCTTCAGGATGAACTTGATTCGGCGCTGAGCACGAATCATTGTCGAATAATCTGTACTGCAGTACGTAAAAGATCTTTGATCTTTGATCTGCTTTTATTATTTTTTGATTCGCACGAATTCTCATCATTATTATTCTTTTCCTTCGTCTCCGGCAGTCTCCAGTCTCCATCTTCCATTCTTTTATTTGACCCGCAGCGCCCCATCCAAACGCAATCATATTACTACTAACAACAGAGAAGCTCAACACCATAACGAAAATGGCACACGAAGACGACTACCGATCCTTCCTATTCGCAATCCACAAAGACCACGGAATGCTTCTCCTACATTGCACTCGAAAGAAAAAGAAGGGGCCGCATTATCAAGTCCCCGGTGGTCACGTCGACAAGGAAGATTTTGAGGCCGCCACTACTACTGCTACTACTGCTACTACTGAAACTGTGGATGCCACCGAAAATAACATCATTCAAGAAAACAACAACAACGAAAACGAAAACGGACCATCCAGTCACATCATTCACGCATGCAAAATTGGCGTGGCAAGAGAACTCTACGAAGAAACAGGAATGGATATTCGCAAATCACTGGATAGGATTATGCCCGTGCGACTTCGAGGATTGACGACACTCCCGGGATCGAATGAATTGTTTTGCGAATGGAAAAAGAGAATGTTCTTTTCTGTGCATGTGTCGGATGATGACTTTTTGACCAAGGTGCGCACATTATGATGATTATGATGGTGATGATGATGATGNNNATTTCTCATTGTATCTTACAATTAATTCAATATCCATTTCCACCTTATTTATTTACTATAGAATGAAGAAGCGAAAATTGCGCAAAGACTATCAAAGTCAATGAATAATATCCCTCCGCATCTAATGGTGAGTTTCTCATTTTTATAATATAGAAAAAGATACGCGATAAATAAATTGCCATTGCCCATGCTACATACAATATTATTATTATTATTATTATGCCCTCCAGCCATGTTCAATTCTCAATCTCGTCTTGTTCCAAATACAAAAATCACCTGCGACGATCGCATATAAACACAGCTCAAACTTTCACACGAACATCAGGGATTCGTGTTTGAGCCCGATCCAGAGAAATCCGTAGAGTTATTATTAAAACACAGTGGTGGGAAAGTATCCACCGCTCTAAGAATGGCAATGGAACAAGGGGAAATCAAACGTCTGGAGCCGTATACTACAACGAAAACGACCAATGGGACTACTGGTAGGGCGGTGGAGAATATCGCTGAAAAATCAAAGGAGATCCATCAAGTTGAAGTTAGTTCTGAAAGAAAGCGGACTTGGCACAATATATTTAATTGGTGTGATTGTTAGCACAGTTTGATGAATTGAACTAGATATGACAATGACAAGGACATGTAAAAATGAAGATTGTGAATAGCTAGAGAGTAGCGTTCTATAAAAAAAATGTGATTGCACTATGCTCGTGTCGTTTTTTCTGAGTTTTCAATCACACGACACTTCTAGTGTATAGTAAAATAATGTGTTCATGCCTCAACAAAAAAGAGCAATACTGGAAAACGCCTAACCACAAAATCTTGCATCTGTATTCCCGAACGTATCAAACACGGGCGATTGTGTTCTTTGACGCAACTCTACTGCTGCATATGAGAACCACTTGTTTATTCGACACATTGACGAAACTGGAATCCTACATAGATTTCTATACACATCGCGAGAACAGGAACTCCAATATCTCACGCAATTACCAACTCCTAGACCTAGCATCCAAGACAAATCAATGGCTGACCGTTGACATGTTGATCGATTTCCTTCTAATTTCGGCAAGAGCAATGTAGATACCACTGTTGTCATTGATACAACTACATTTTCTGCTGCAAAGTGGAAGCAGTTGTTAGTTTGTAATACTACGTGTATCCCCCAAATGTACCAAACGCAATTTGCTCAGTCGGATTCAAACACTATAAAATTAAAAATTAAAAATAATCTGTAAAAGGATTTGTAAACGAATTCAAAAATGCCTTTGCAAATCTTCCAAATGTTCAACAGTTTGCCCCGCATTGTATCATCAATAATATAGCAAACATACAATGTAATCATCGCGCCCCACGCCTCTAGTGCCAACATTCACCAGCAACACTCCTTTGTTGTCACTGACGAAACAAGCTGCAATGGCTTCACAAAAATTATTGTGCGTTCTTGGCAATTTTCGAAATTTCTCTTATCGCATCATCCCTACCAAAGAAGGTCATATTGCTGTCCTCGTTGCATTTTTCAAACATTTTGTCTAGGGCATACGGGTACAATACTGTCAAGTTTGGGTGTTTCGCCATGGACAGAAAATTGCAATCATAATTTTCAATCACTGCATCAATTTGTTTCATCTGCTCAGGAGTGACAGAGTGGGTCTTGTTTTTTGTGTTTGCAATGATTGGTTTCTCAGCAGAATCCCCGTAAAAGTATTTTTGCGTTGTGCAGTCAGCTCCCAAAATATCACACGCTACAATGTTGCTGATATCGTACCCCTCTTTTACAACACCTGCCATGTCAATTAAAACAACCTTCAACCCTCTGTCCAAGAACCGCTTTGCGAGGTTCAGAGAATCAATATAGTGAAATGGAAACCAAGCACGGGTAGTCACAGTTGCCAAAAAATGATCAAAGATTTCGTCTTCCATGCAGCACTGGTGCCATATTGATTGCAGGTGATCAGATCGTGGGGATCTGTAGACAACAACAGCCGTAATATCATCATCACTGCCAGCCACTTTCGGATAACCAGCATTCCAAGGGAGTTGCTGGATGAAACTCTCAAGGACCATGTTTCCTTTATTTTGATTGTTTGCATTGCCAACATCATCCATTGCCTCACTGGCAATGACAAGACTATACCCATTTCTCCATTGATGGTAAAACTCTTCTTGATAAAATTCAAGATATTTCTCACGAGTATATAGTTGTGTGCCATTGGCAGAGAACATACACGTCTTGCCATGCCTGAGCTTTTTGTTATTGGATCTCATAGCATTCACCCACCAGTAGATATGAAAATTTTGATTATTTTGAGCAGTATCTAACACATTGCAGCCTTTTTCTCGGAACCTCTTCAAAGGAGATGGCCATGCCCAAGTATTTGCAAGACCAGATGGATGGGTTTTGTTGCTCAGCCATTTAAACAAGTTGTGCTGAATGCTGGTGGATGCTGTTTTATGGGGGCCAGCAAAAAGAACAACCTTCTGCTTTGTAGTACTATTTCTTCCATTGTAGTCAAAAAGGGAAATGCTCGATGGTGTGCCCGATTTTTTTGCTCCAACATCTGCCAGCTGCTTTATTTTTGTGGTGTAAGTTTGGACTATTTTTTGTTGTTGGTTAAGTGAAAGTAGTATGCATGTGAATACTACCATCCCCATCCACCAACGTTGCCGCTGTCTCTCTTCAACTGCATGATTCACAGTGTTTGCACTAGTACGAGCATCGTCTACATGGTTGTCACTTGGAAATCCAATCAAGTGGGGTGTGTTGCATTGATGTGCTTGCATCTTTGGGAAGTATTTTTCATTGTTTCATCAGCTTTGTTACTATCACAATAGCAGTTGCAGATGGAGATGGAGATGGATATGTTATGTGTGTGGTTGCTGTAAAACGTGAATGATTTGGGTGTTGGGTGGAAGGAGGAGGTAGCTGGGGCAGCGCGCAGTGCGCAGTGCGGGAGGCGCTTGAATGATCAGGAGCGTCCACAATCACAATCCACTATCTTGCTTCCAAGGATGTTGTCGAGGGGCGGTGATTTAGAAGCGTCTCGATGAGTACAATCGAATGGTAACTTCGGCCGTGGCGGGTGATTAATAATGAAGGATAGAGAGACGGATTACGGCGATTTTGACCATTGTGGGTAATTTTTTTTTTGAGATGTGCGCTGGATGTGCATCGAGAAAAAAAAGTAGACAGCCCTCGCGCACCAGCGTGCAACCGATAATACTACCCTCGAAAGCCCTCGAACCTCTAAAAACTCGTAGTATTTACTAGATACTACCATACAACATAACAACAAAAATGATTCTCCGTCCCATGACCCAGCCATGCACAGAGACAACAATCAACGCTAACAATGGGTTTGGAAAAATAATTCGCTGATTGACTTAATTGCTAGCTCGACGTAAAATCAACTATCCCCACATGCCAGAATTACCAGAAGTTGAAAATTTTCGCCAAATACTGCTACATTTGGTCGGTCAAGCAAAGGGCCAAAAAAGGTCAAGAACGGCGTCTGCAATAATTCTTGAGTGCCCCTCGCCTGTGCCTCCAAAATCATTTCCTCCCAAGGATGTTATTGATTCCATCAACAGAGGAGGGTACATCATAGCCGATGTTGTGCGAAGGGGCAAAGTGATATGCATAGTATTGGGAAAACAGAAATCAAGCGGCGATGTTGATAATGGGAGAAAGAGGAGTCGTGCTCGGAATTCCAAAAAATCCAAAACAAAATGCTCGAGTGAATCAACTGCAGAAAACAAGGGTGGCAATCACGCAATAAATGGCAATGAACCAACGATTTTTGTGTCGTTGCACATGGGAATGACGGGGAGGATATCATCCCCACATCACGTGCCACGTCTTGAATCATTGAGTGATAGTGATTCTTATCCACCGCCCCACACGCACATGATATTTCGATCGTCAAACGGGGAAGAGGCTAGCTTTTCGGATCCACGTAGATTTGGGTCAGTTTTGGTGCATGGTTGTGCCGATGGGATTTTAGATTCAGATGGGAATAATAATATACATGATACAATAGTTCCCACATTCCAAGAACTTGCAGCAGATGCTTTGGAGGCTTCCAGGGAATTCAGTAGCCAGCGTGATTCCCACAGTTCTGAGACTGAAATGCAGCCAAACATTGTCGACATATTAATGAATCAAAGGAGAGGTATCAAGGCTCTCCTCTTGGACCAGCGGGCAATTGTTAGTGGTGTTGGTAACTGGGTGGCAGATGAAGTTCTCTACCGCTCAAATATTCATCCGGATCAAGTATTTTTGACTTTGGCAGAGGCTCAAACACTCGTTGGAGAAATGCATCATGTGCTATCCACTGCGGTACAATGCTTAAATGATGGTGATGATTTTCCTAGTGATTGGCTTTTTCATCGACGGTGGAGAAGTGGTGGTGGAGGGGGGGTTGCAAAAGATGTCAATGGTAAATCGATAACATTTATACTGAGTGGTGGCAGATCATCTGCTATTGTACCATTGCTTCAAAAAAAGAAGTCAAGAACAAAAAGCAATGTGAGTCAAATTGAATCAAAAGCAAAGCACAGCAAAAAGGAAGGCAAGGTGCAATCAGTTAGTGTTGCCAAGGTTCCAAATCAGAAAAGAAAATGCATTGATGAGCAACATCAGTTGACAAAAGTGACTAGGAAAGCAAGGAAAACAAGAACATCTACCAGCTGATTTTACATTAACAAATTGTAGGTAGATTTCATTAGAAATAATTACAGTCATAGATAAAACCAACCACTAACATATGCATTCATTAAATTATCATCTCATTGATGAGGTGTGAGGAGGTATTATCGTATCTTCCTCAAAGCGAGTAAGAAGATCTGAACTGCAGGACAGCAGCCTGCATTATATACATTCTTATTTGAAACTAGTTCAACTTCGGAATGTGCTACTCATGCCACACCATTACGAAAGTACTAACAAGTGAAATTGGACACCTCTAAAAGGCGCATGGGCAAATTTCGATAACATCATTTATAGATCCCAGGCATCAAGAGGCCCATCAGATGATTCTCCGTCATTTTTTTGTGAAATGGAAGATGATGTAGTTGCCAAAGATGCTCTCGACACATTACGGATCATCTTGTCATCCTCGTCATCACTGTCGTCCCAACATCCATCTGTATTTTCAAGCAATGCTAAGTCCTCTTTCAGTGCTTGAGGACAATCAGCAGCATCGTCCTTCTCGTCATCTTCTTTACCCATGATGTGACCAGCAGCATTCTTCTCAGCTTGGGCTTGCTGCCTCTCAGCGTTCTTCAGTTGTGCCTGCTGACGTGCGAGGACGTCCTTAAGCATTTCTGCCGCCGTTGTTCCACCTCGAATTTTGCGAAGAACTTCAGGGTCATATCGCCCACGAGGCCTTCCAGGATTGCTCATGTTGACTCCGTGCGCGTCAGCCCATTGCAACCAAGCACCAAAGGTGTCGGGGTCTCCTCGGCGCAAGGTTTCGGGATTTCCAATCACAATGAGCGCACGTCTGGCACGGGTAAAAGAGACGTTGATACGCCTCCAATCAGAAACAAACCCAACGGCACCATAATTGTTACTCCTTACAGCAGAAAAGATAACAGCTTCTTTCTCACGTCCTTGGAAACCATCAGTAGAGGAGACTTCAACAAATGGAGGGCCCTTGGGCAGCATTTCACGAAGTCCTCGGCGAATGAGACGCACTTGGGCCGCATAGGGGGTAACGACAGCAATGTCAGACACAGTGCACTGTCCTCCACCCAATAAAGCTACCACTGCATCACAAGCGGCTGCCGCCTCGGCTTCATTAAGTTTACTGACGCCATCGTCAAGTTCCACGCCTTCAGTTACAGGAATGAAAGCAACAGGGAATTCCTCTCTCGGCCAGGGGAATCCTTGCAGTGGTCTCCTTTCGGGAGGAGATACGCCATCATTCAGTTTTCCACCATAAAACAGATCTGAGGGAAACATCGAAATACTAGGGTGCATACGATATTGAGTGTCCAACATGAATGGAGGGACTCCACAGGCAACCATGCGTGAAAATAGAGGTACTCCCAAACCTTCTTCCTCCGCTCGGGTGCTGAGAACAGTTGGTGGAAGCTGACAATGGTCGCCGACCAATACAAGCTGACGGCATCCCCTCGTCAGAGGAACGAGCACTGCAGGCTCCGTTGCCTGGGTAGCTTCATCAACCATAACTCGCTCGAATGTCATGTTATCTAATATGTCACCTCCTGATCCAATGCATGTACAGCAGACAACCTGTGCATTTTTGAGGACCTTCATCTTTTCTTTGAATGCGGACGCAGATATGCCACCGTAATTAATTCCACCACCACTTCCTCCTTTCTCAGGAGGACGGTCAATACAGTATCTGAGAAGTTCAGGTCGGATTGCTTCAGGACGGCCCAGACGGACAACCCTCAAACCAACATTGGCACATCCCTCAACCAAGTTATCAACCGCAATGTTCGAATCCGATGTGGCAAGAATAGGAGATGGATTTTCTCCTGGTTTTGACTGTGCGACTGCAAGTCGTGCCCAGTGCTGAAGAATACGAATGGCAACAGCGGTTTTTCCAGTTCCTGGTGGACCTTGGACTAGCGTGAGACGATTGGTTGTCGCACCCTGCACAGCAAGACGCTGAGAAGCATTCAAACCCTCAAGTGCAGAGTACTTTTCAAGGGCGAGAAGGGACTCTTCGCGAAGTGCTTCCTGATCACCGGCATCGACGGTGGAATCCCCTGTACTGCGCCCATGGGAGTAGTCGTCAGAGAGACTCCAAGGAATAGCTTGAGAGCAAATGTCAGAAGTACTCGACAAATTATTGGCATTCCCCTGACTGTGGGGGTTAATATTGCCTCCCATCATCATAATACGAGTGTTTTCATCCATTGCGGTAATGGCACGGATCAGCTCTGCACTTGGGCGGCGAGTGTCTCTCAAGTAAATATCCTCGTCGCCCTTCTTCAGAGGACTGGCAACTGAAACCGCCGCAGCAAGTTGACGATTGAATCCCATTCTGTTGGCAAGTTTGTCGACACGGTAAACATTCCCCTCCACGGGCTCTGTCAACATTTGATGCAGGTCCGAATTACCTTTATCTTGGAGACGGAGCACGAGAGGTGAAGCATTTGTGACTGTTGCCTCAATCATGTTTCTGTCCAAACTTTCCGCACTCATAGGATAGGGTCCAGCATAAGGAAGGATGGAGACAGCATCACCTGCTTGCATTCCACGATTTTCCAGTGTGTCAGGAATGAACACCCCAAGTTGATGACCAGGATCCACCACGAGATCAGTTGCTTTCTTTCCGCGACGTAAACGAGCATCAACAACACACTGGGCCGATCGAACAAGTCTTTCACAGGGCGCCGAACAAATGCGATCACGTGCCGAGGTAGCTTCCTCAAGGAACTCCAAGGCAATACCACGAACGATACGCATGAAGTAAGTACGCGACGTTGGCTGATCAAACTCGGTGGCGATGCACAAGGCATTAATCATATCCGCCGCAGTAAAGGCACTCGAATTCCGTAAGTTCTGGGGAAGACACAATAGAATCCTCTCCGTTTGCACCGTGCTCAGAGTTCCCGGAAGAGTGCAATTGCGAAGGCAGTAAAGCGCATCCTCAAACATGGCCGCCATGACATACGCCTTCATCACCGTCTCCAACACGTGCGAATCCAACGCAAAATGATGGTTGCGCTTATCCCTCAATATCTCCCGCATGCCATCGGGATCCGAACGTTCCACACAGGCGCGCACCGAGCGATTGAAATGACGTGCCGCTCTGAGATTGGCCGCTTCGTCATTCCCAAGTGCTTTATTTTTCCCCTTGGATTTTGACTTTTTGCCGGGTTTGGTCTTGACCTTTTCGGATCCAGTGACTTTTTTACCGGAGGCTCCTCCTCCTCCTCCGAGTAGATTGATGACGGGGGCGGAACTTTCGTCATTGTCTTTTTTAATGGATGAGAGGGATACGGCAGACTCGTTCCGTTTGATTTGTACCTTGGTGGTTTCGCCAATGGATACTTCTTGCGCCTTGAGTTTCTTGATAGCATCCGATGTGGAAATGGATGGTTTGGGTTTCGTTTCCTCGCCCTCCTCTTTTGCAGTCTCTGCGACAATGTCGCCGTCTTCGTCATACATGCCATCCTCTCGATCCTTTTTATTCTTCCTTTTGGGACCCTTTTTTTTCTTCTTGTCCATCGTTTTGGGAGAAGGTTGTTTCTCATTCTCCTCCTCCTCCTCCATTGTTGCCAATCCTGCATCCACCTCCTCGTGTGGTGCGGGATGCTGATTCGAATCACGCTCCGTGTGTTTCTGACGACGAGCTTCGTCGGCAGTCACGACATTTCCTCCGGCACCAAGGGAGAATCCAGCGGGCAATTTGACAAATTGCAATTTCCCCTTGGGCGCCCTTGTGGTGGTGGAAGCGGTGGTGGTTGCTGAATTCTCACCACCACCATCAAACTTTTTCTCATCCCCATGACGATGACGACCATGATCCAATCCCACATCTTCCACAACGGTGGCAAGATCACGACCATTGCCACTGCCAATACCATCACGACCGTTGCCATCCATAACATCATCGTCCTCCTCCTCCCCATCATCATCATCATCCACCAACAAACCGGCCGCCAATCTTTCGGCAATGTGCGCTTCCTCCCCCATGCCCATACCATCCATGTTATGAATATCCTGCCAATATAATAATAATCCATCCCGATCCTCCTCATCCTCCCGATCGTCCTCGTCCATGTTGTCGGAAAGGGTGGTATTCAAACGAGACATGAAAATGGGTGGATGGGTGGGAAGGACTCCTCCTCCGCCGGACATGACGTTGGAGTGATGGGCGGAGATGAAGGGGGAGAGTGCTCGATAGGGCATGCTGCTGCTGCTGCTGCTGCTGCTGTTGCTNGTCACCACCACCACCACCACCACCATGGTGATGATGATCTAGCACAGCAATATTGGCATGGTTGCCATCCGATTCGAAATTCGAATCGGAATGCCGTCCGCGCCCACCCCCGCCGCCACGTCCACCACCGCGTCCGCGCGAGTTGGAGGACCTTCCTCTGCCGCGTCCGCCTCTGCCTCCTCTGCCGCCCCTGCCGCCGCCGCCTTCGTTGGTGGCATCATCATTGATACCATCGTGATTGTTTGAAATGGCGTCCTCTCTCGATTCGCCGCGGCCACGACCTCGTCCGCGACGGGGAGGGCGTCTTCCGCTGGTGTCTTTGCCGCGACCGCCGTGATGCGATGGTTTGCCGGCGGCGGCGGCAGTGTCTGCTGCTACGTCATTATTATTTGACCCGCTGTTGTTGTTGTTGCCATCGTCGCCTCCTCTCCCGCCATTGTGTTTCGATCCACGACCGCTTCCTCCTCCTCCTCCGCCACCATCCCTGCCTCGTCCGCCGCCACGTCCATTGCGACGGCCTCCTCCTCCTCCTCCACGACCGCCGCCACTGCTGCGCCCTCCTCTGCCAGTCCCGCCACCATCTCTTCCCGCATTTCTGCCACCATTATCATTAGTAGTATCGCCTCGATCAAAAGTACTTCCCCTGCTGTTGTTGCTGTTGTTATTATTTACTGCACTCGAAGAATCATTTTGCTGTCGTTGTTGCTGTTGCTGTTGTTGTCTAAACGAATTACCGCTATTTCCACGACTGCTACTTTGATGTTTGGACGACAATGACAATGACGACGACGATGATGATGGTGGTGGTGGCGGGACTCCTGCTTTAGGTGCCAATGATGTTTGTTCCATCCGATGCTTTCACTGCTACTTATTATTATTATATTAGAGTACTACTTCTCTTATTGATTGCTGGTCTTTTTCGTGTGGAAAAAGAAAAACGGAAGAATAATTCAGTATTTTAACTTATTATTATCGTCCGCGCCATTTTTATGGAATGTTTTTTTTTGTTCTTCTTCATCTTCTTTTCGTGGTTGTGGGCGAATACGATACGAAGTCGTGGTGTGTCTGTGCTTTTTTTGAACACGTGCTCTTTCAGGCTCTATCCGTTGTTATGCTCTCTTCGTTGCGTAAAATAATAATATTAGTACAATCTTAATATTTTTTTGGAATAATAATAATATTATCTAATGACATAATAATATAATATGACATATATGACAATACTTCACTTTCTCTTTTTTGTCTTTTGATCAAGTTTTTGTGTTGTGATGCTTGTTGAGTATGGTATGATGTAGTAAGGATAGTTAGTACTCCTAGTAAGGTGCTGTCTAAGTAAGTGCTGGAGTGCCACATTATTTTCGCAAAGTTCACAACATGGAAGTTTGTAGACTATTTTCAACGACTCACTGTCAATTGTTAACTTTCCGTGGAACAGATCAATGCACCATTTTATGTGTAATGTCTTTAAATTCTAATCTTTGCAGTCTGCACTTATCATTTAAAAGCCTTTTGTTCGTTGCGATTTAGTACACTTCTTAAGTATGTATACTATATACTGGTTACGAAATCACCATCATATGCATATTGTGGTGATCTTCTCTTCGCTGAAGTATTTCCTTCCGAGAAAGAGGATGCTTTTCCGGGAGTCCGATTGGGGTAATCGTCTGGTTTTGGCATCATTGTTGGCATCGTTGCAAAAAAAAGACATGATCGGATTCGATGCGAATGGAAGTCATCTTCTTGATCAATCGTATTTTTAATTCCTATTATGTTCATTTGTAATAGATTATTTATGTATGTACATTTTATACTTTAAAAAATTGAGCCATCCCGACCATTTCGGGAATAATATTGTTACTATTCCTAAATAGGATCCAAAATTTCGGTTTCCACTTCTTTTGGATGTTCCAAGGCGTTCCGTGAGACATTTTGACAGATTCTGCATGAGAACCCCACAACAAAAATAGTCATCAAACTACCTCAAACTGCAGACATCAAACATTGAAATTGTTTTCAATCTGCACTTAGACAGCCCCTAAAGGACGAGTCGTGTGTTTGTAGTTTTCATCTGTTCGTGTTTTGTTTTACAAGGGAAATTTTCTTAAAATGATTAATGAGAGTGGAAAAATAATACCATGCAATTATCTCAGTCGGGAGAATGTCCCCCTATCCCGTGTCCAAAAAACCACAAAAAGGACAAGTGCCATGACATGTCCAGGACATGTCTGGGGCAAGTGCCATCATCCTGGGGATCACCATCCAGATGGCAATACCTTATGGGAAGGCAATATCTGCTTGAGCTATGAATTGGTTCTTTATTTTTTACATGCCACACACATAATCACCTACAACCTTGATTTTACCATATTAGTACACATAGTGCAGCATAATGTGTGGAAATATTCTTTTTCATCATAAACCACATCAAATGGTGGTATAAGATTATATCCCACACATAAATAGACATCAGTTGATTGTTTTGTAACCCCATCATGTCCGGGACACAAGAGGACATGCATACTTGTTGGTGACTCAGACCATGCAATATTTGCTTGACAGTGGATACACAAACCATGATTATATGTAGAAGTACTAAAGCAGGTTTCAATA
>JALLAR010001412.1:0-18151 GCA_036939335.1 Conticribra guillardii
ACTCGACCAAATCCGAAATCTGAAATCCAAATCCGGAGGGTACATCATATTCACAGCCTTTTAGAGGTTGTAGACGAGCTACAAAAAAACAGGCTACATATCTATGGTACCAAATAGGGTGGACCCACCTATCTACCTTCCACCTCCCACCTCCCACTTTCCACCTTCCACATCCGTCCACCTTCCATCCAAGCCAGAGATAGATTCCAAAAAATAATCATTGCATTATCTAGATACACTGCCTGTTATAATAATATTATATTATTATTATTATTCCACATATTATTATCATAATGGGCGACTGGGACGATCAATCCGCCCGCTCCGCATCATCGTCATCGAACAATAACAATAATAACAATAATAACAACAGATCATCGAATCTATTTTCCAAATGGAGATCGAGCAGAGACAACAGCGGCAGCAGCAGCAAAGGCGGCGGGGATGCTGCTGCCGCTAGTACCAGCAGCAGCAATCGAGGGGGGGGAGACCGCATCGCGATTGGAGGCAGCGAACGAGTGGAGCGAAAGTCGTCCAAGTCGGCGGCGGCGGCGGCATCCGTCGATACCATTTTAGAAGACAGCGTCGCCGGCAATAACAGCAGCGGTAACAACAACAACAACAACAACGGTAGTACTGGCAAGATGAATAATTCGAGACGGTCCTCCTCCCTGCGCGCCGCGCACGTCGTCCGCGAGGCTTTGGGAAGCGTGGGCACCATCGGCACCATCAATACGGAGGATGGTACCAGCAACAGCAGCGTCGGCACGGGAAGCACTGGACACGGAAGTAGCAGCGGCGGCAGTGGCGGTCATGGACGACGACAACGGAGTCAGAGTCGGGGCAAATCCTCCTCTTCTTCCAATAACATTGGCGGCAGCAGCAGTGGTGGTGGTGGTCGTAGTGGTAGTCGACATCGCTCCAAGAGTCGGCACAAGGATAGAGAGAGGGATAGAGATAGAGACAAGGAGAGAGACAGGGATAGAGACAAGGATAGAGAGAGGGATAGAGGAGCCAGATCCAAATCCCGTCCCAGATCAAAAGACAAGGACAACGAAACCACTTCCAACAACACCAACACCAACACTTCCACCATGAGAAATATCGACGAAGCACCCGGAGAATCCCTCAGAGACTATTGGAAACGACGCGCCATTGAAAGCAAAGATCGCAGTGCTGCTGCTGCTGCTGCTGCTGCTGACAATAATGATGATGGCGGTGGCACTACCGCTGCTAATGGAACAAAGGCAATGCATCCTCCCCCTCCTCCTCCAAGAGATGGTATTGGTATTGGTAGTGGTAGTGGTATTGGTACTACCAGCAGTAGCAGAACCAGATCCAAAAGTAGAACTCGCACAAGGACGACTGCTTCCACCAGTACTGCTACCGGTGCATCATCATTGCCACAAACACCACAACAATCCACACATTCCAAATCATCGCCCTACAATACTCCCAATCGAAAAGTGGATTCCATTGCTTCGGCAATTGGTGGACATGCCAAACAGCAACAGCAACATCAACATGGTACTAGTCATCATGGTACTAGCGGTCATCATCATCATCATCGAAAGCATCCACAAGCTTCCAACAACAACTCTTCTTTGGATGATTTTGCATCTTCCTACAATTCCAGTTCCAATATTATTCATAATAATAATAGCAGCAACAATAGCAGTAGTAGCAGCATTGGCAACAAGCATCCGACTAGTACGAACAACAATGGCAATGAAAACAACAACAGCAGCAACAGCATGAACATGAACATGAACCATAATAACAGCAGCAACAGCAACAACAACAGCATGAACAATATGAGCAATAATATTTCCAACCTTCATCAGTCTCTTGAAAAAGCATCGTGGCAAAATTTACACCATCATGTACTCCAACTATCTTCTTCCTCCAACAAAAGCAACAACAACAAAAGCAACAATGAAATCGCCGCTCAACTATCCCTCCCCCATCCACGCGACGGCGGCACCGTCCTCCACGTCGCCGCATGGAAGGCTCCGCCCCCATTGGCACTTCTCATGCTTCGATTAATGCCCGGCGAATCGAGGGAGATGGGGGTGTTGCATTGCATTAGGGATGGGGAGGGGAATACTCCGCTGCATTTGTGTTGTGGGAATTTAGAGTATGTTCAGAGTAACACCATCATGAGTGAAGGGAGTGACATTGCGAGTAACAGCAACGGCAGCAGCAGCAAAGCGAATAATAACAACAACAACAACAACAACAGCACTGGTGTAGATGTTGATTGTTTGGCAGTATTCAAGGAAATTATCAAGGCTGCTCCTTCCAAAGCATGGACCATGCAAAATTCAGAGGGGGATACACCATTGCACATGCTTGTTTCGAGTCCATTGTGCGCATCGGATCCCAACTACATGTCTTCCACTCCATTACTAGTGGCTAATGCTAATGCTACCAACACCAACACCAACACCGATGCTACAAATTCATCACTGGCATTTTCCAACACTTGCGCCAAATTGGCATTGGAGGCGGTGCGTCTAGCACTCGCCGCCGATAATGCCAATCCCACCATTGGATCATCCGATGCCGCATCAATGAAGGATAATACAGGCGCCACTCCCCTCCATATTGCATTGGCCCACGGGGCACATGAATGCGTCATTGCCGCATTATTGGATGCGGCTCCCTCGGCGGCAATGATACAAGATTCTCGGGGGATGTTGCCCCTTCATTGGGCAGCAGCGTTTGGTCGAACTGGACCCGGTATCGTGAAGCGTTTGATCGAGGAGTATCCCCAGGCATTGGTGAATGCGACCGTGGATGGGGACATTCCGCTGCATTTGGCAGTGGCAAATGCAATGATTGAACAGGAGGATGGGGGGAGGAAGGGGAGGGGAATTGGTGGTGGCAGTGGTGCAGATGGGAGTGATGCTGGAAAGGTGGATAAGAATCGATTGAAAATTGTGGAGTTGTTGATGTATGATGCAGGGAGGAAGAGCGGTAGTGCTAGGAATGGGGATGGCACATCTCCTATTTTGACCACCAATAGAGAGAAGGTGAGGGTGCATTGTCATTTGAGGGGTTTGGGGTGTTGGTGCTGACCGAGTTTTTTGTTGTTGAGGAAGGCATTTCTTTTTGTTCAATCCCTTATTTTACAATGATCATTTTTGTGTCTCATTTGTGTGTTCTTTGTTTGCTCTCTTTGCGCTGTCATAGTTGACACCACTTCATTGCTGTGCTCTCTTTGATGCCCCACCGCAAATTTCTAAACTTCTAATGAAACATCCAGACGCCAACACTGCCTCTTCCATGACCAACAGCTTCGGCGCTACACCGCTCCACCTCGCAGCAGCCCAACCAGGCGTATCCCAATCCATCGCCACCGTCTTAGCAATAGGTACTCCTGATGCCGCGGCAGTTCAAGATCGTCTCAAGCGTACACCACTACATGTTGCAGCCCAAAATACATATGCAACCAACCTTCTCATCAAAACATTGGCGGAACTAAACCCAGAGGCGGCAGCTGTAAAAACGCAACGGGGCCATTTGCCCCTCCATCTTGCGGCACAGTCACAGGCGAAGGAGCCAGTGATTCGAGCATTAATAAAGGCGTATCCTGCTGCTGCGGAGGCGAGAAACAAGAGCAACAATACACCATTGCATGATGCGGCAAAGTATCGTGCATCACTTGGTGTTGTGAGATTGCTCTTGGATGCCTATCCGGGGGCCTTGTATGTTCAAAACCAGTATGGCAACTTGCCACTTCACTGCGCTACGGCGTACCAGGCTCCAGGTGATGTTGTGCAGTTGTTGCTCAAGGTATGTCAAAATGGGAAACAGTTTTTTGCTATTTCATGCAAACACCATGGTATGAAATAAATTATTGGTGTTCTTACTCATTTTTTCGTTTTCTATCCATTTTTTTTTGCAAACTTGCAACAGAGCTGGCCAGAAGGGGCATCCATGCAAAATAGAAACCAAGATGCACCATTGCACTACGCAGCTGCATATGCCACATCTGCATCTGCAGTGCGCCCATTAATCGAAGCTGCACCTGCAGCAGTTCTTTTGCTGAATAGCAGTGGACAAAGTCCAGTGGATCGAGCAAAGACAAATAATGCACCAGAGGATATTGTGGACTTATTGGAGAGTGCCGCAGAAGAATATTCCAAGAATGCAGCGAGTGATGGCTGGGCTTCTTTTGGACAGGGATCATAATATCTTTTTATGTTATTATGTTCATTATTCGTCATTGTAAATAGTTGAACTTTGAGGTATTTGATGTTTTTTAATGTAACCATCAGATTGCGGCATAGAACGATCTGTTCAAGTGGTGGTAGCTATAATTCCATTTCTAATGTACCGTGGATTATGATTATCACTTGAGAGCGAGTTGAATACATTTAAATCCATACTATACCATGTGCTCTTGTTATACACATTTGGCTCAACAACCGTAAAATTCAAAAGAATTTCATTTTCTCCTTGGTATTGAAAACATGCACACAGTTTTACTCTGTCATATGGGCCTTTATGAAAGAAAAAAAACAGCAAAACATTTGTGTCATGTGACAATTGTAAAGCGAAACCCCTTTTTAAAATGTTCAAAATGTGCAGTCTGACTATCATCAAGCATAATTTCTCTCACCATGATTTAGAACCAGCTCAATCTGAGAAACAAACCTTTGTGGTTTTACAGCAATTTCTGAGCAACAATCTCATCAGTGGATCATGATACCATGAACGTGAAATCAAGCGGATCAATTTAGAAACCACAACACTAGCAAAATAATAGAAATTAAGTAGTACTTGTGATAATGTTAACTTTTTAACCCAAGAGAACCCTGTAACTGTAATCAACATTGTGCAGGATAAACACCAGTGTGCGGTGGATAATATTGGGGAACCAAGGCCAATGTAAGTGGTCAGATTAAGTAGGTATCTATCACTATCATTGGTTACACAAGAAGTGCAGTAGCAGTAGCAGAAGCAGTATTCCTGTTGACAGCAAAATCCATCCCATCTGGTTCACATTCAAATGACAAATATCTTCCCCAGAATCCCAAACTTCAAAAGGAGCATATGATATCCTGAATCAAGGCATAATTTCATCACAGATTTTTAGTTTTTACCCTCGAGAATCACAGATGATGCGATGCAAGAGATAAAAATATAACAAAATCCTGAATCAGGGCATGCTCATTTCATCAGCTTTTTAATTTTTAGTTTTTCTACGAGGATATGTTGAAAAATGACTTCTATTGCTGTGAATTGTGAACATTGTTTTATTGCATGATTTTCCTGTTGTTTGTGTTTTTGTCATGATCTTCATTTTTTTTACATGGCAGATTGTATGTGCGAGCTCCGTTTTTAAGAAAATTTGACACCGTAATATAAGTTGTACCGCTCTCAATAATGAGAGGAAGGTTATTTACCAGCAGAGTCCAACCATGAGCAATGCCGCCCCAAACAACAAAAACAACAGCAACAACATCAACAACATCACCCCTGAAGATGAAACCGAACGTCTCTCAGCCGACCTCGCGTTATTCCTGTCAAACCCCTCGCTCCAATCCGCCCTAACCAACGGATCCCTGAACCTCAGCTCGTACTCGTCCACCATCAACTCCGAACTCCTCACCCTGGAAAAAGAATGCATACAACTCCATCGTCAAGCCGCCCCCGACATCCTCGTCCTGCGCGAGGAATTAGAAGTGTGCGATACAATATTAATGGGGATGCAAGAAATGCTGTTGGGGTTTCAAGCGGATTTATCGGGGTTGTCTGGAGATATTCGACAGCTTCAGGATCAATCGAGGAGTTTGGCGATCAAGGTGGATAATCGCAGGGAGGCAGAGGAGGGATTGAGGGTGTTTTTGGAGAGGATTGTGGTTCCGCCGAATTTGGCTGAGTGTATTTGTCGGGGGGAGGTGGACGAGTTGTTTTTGGAGTGCGTGCGAGATTTGGAGGAGAAGTGGGCCTATGTCCATTTAGGATCGGGATTGGGCGAAAATAACGAGCAGGAGGAGGATGTGGCCAATTCAGATCCGGGATTTAGAGACAGTGCCGGAATTCCACCCGCATGGACCATTGCCGGTAAAGAAATGGAAGGACACTTGTCCAAACTCCGCCTACGTGCCGTGGCACGCACGCGAGACTATTTCCTCAATGTTATGAGTCAACTTCGACGCCCTAAGACACATATTCGAATGATACAAACCCACGCCTTGCTCAAATATGAATACCTGATTGATTTTCTATTGGTCGCTTCTCCCACCATTCATGCCGAAATTCGGGATGTTTATGTCGAGAGCATGTCAAAGACGCTACATACCTTGTTCCGTACCTATCATAAGCAGTTATTGACGTTGGATTTGAGGTTGGCCACGAGAGTGGATTTGATTGCCGTGGATGAGGCAGCGTTACGGGATGCGTTTTCGACCAAGGTGAATATGAGAAAGGTGAGTTTGGATTGTAGAATAGCAGCCCATTCCCTATCGGTATTGGTAAACTTGACCAACTTTTGCTTTGGTGTTCCACGTCTAAAAGAGAGGGGATGCATTTGTGTTGGGAGATCGTGCAAAGGTTTTGGATGGTGCCATAATGACTGCGGAATCGAATGCTGCGGTGTTTGATGCGGCTGCGGCATTGTTGTCGATTCCTCCCATTAATGCCCATGTGGCATCCATGAATGGAGATAAATATTCGTATGAAATGATCTTTCGATCCATCATGTCCCATTTGATTGATTCGGCCACAAATGAATATGTATTTGCCAGACAATTTTTTAAAGAGTATGGGCAGAATGATTGCTTTCATGCCATATTTGGGAAAACTCTCTCGTTGGTGTTGGAACAACTGGAGAATTATCTCTTTAATTGTCATGATGCGATTGCTATACTGTTGATGATTAAGTTGACACATTCTTACAAACGAACGGTGAAGGCACGGCGCATTGACAAGGTCATGGAACCATTTCTTGATAGGATGACCAACTTATTGTGGCCAAGGTTGAAAATGGTCATGGATGCTCATCTACGTAGTATTCGAGGGGCCAATGCAAAAAAATGCGGGGGTGGAGATATTCATCCTCATTTAGTGTCTCGTAGATATGCGGAATTCACATGTTCGATTCTATTGATTTTGAATCGGGGTCGAAAGTCAGGTGGCACAACTGATGCAATCAGTGATAAGTCCGGCGGGGACAAGGGAACAGCAATGCCCAGGTCATCCTCGCGTATCATGTCTGTCACCCCCTCACCCTCCCACAGAGGAAGCGCCGGTGACATGCTTGTGAATGATCTAGACATTATGCTCGAAGAGATGGTACTCCTTCTAAAACGACTCGCCGATGAGCACGCCACCAATAAAAAACGAACGGTCTTCATGATCAACAATCTTGATCAAATCATAAACATCTTCAAAGAACGTCGTGTGGCTGGAAAGGAACTCAATCGCTTCTCTGAATTATTAGTGCAGCAACGCGAACTATTTGTAGAAGAGGAGCTTCTTCAAAACTTTTCGAAAATGATTGCCTTTGTGCAACAGACGGAGACGCACATGTCTGGAATTGCAGCACCGCGGGGAGCACGTGGAGTGGCGGCTCCGGCAGACGTGGTGAATCCCGAAGTGGTAGAGAGTCTTGTCCGAGAATTTGCATCCAGTTGGAAGTCAGGCATTGAGCAGATTAATCGAAATGTGTTGTCGTATTTTTCGAACTTTAGGAATGGAATGGAGATTTTGAAGCAAGTTCTGACGCAGTTATTATTGTACTACACAAGGTTTCAGGATGTGATTAGGAAGGTTTGGAGAGGAAAGCCTCCTTCGTTTTGTAAGGATTTAGTTAGCACGTCTGTGATTTTGGCGGAGATTAAGAAGCATGCTTTGGCCATTTGATTACAGCAATTTGATCGATATTCTCAAAAAATTCTAAATCAATATATATATTTAATGATAATTGGGCATTTAATATTAATAATGGCCGATGTAAAACTCGTGAAAATTGGCAAAACATGACCAATGCTTGGATTGGTATTTTACAACTACTTTGAGTAAGATGTATTATTTCTACAATTATTTTTGATCGAATGAAGGTGGATGCAGAGCAGTGATTGGAAATAACACCTCGCTCTAGTTTCAGCAGTCCTCACTTTTTAGATTTGTCTTTCTTGCGCTTGCTTTTCTCTTCATCTACATCATCTCCTCTTTTCCGTTTCTTTTCTTTACTGTTTTTTTTTGTTTCCTCAATGTTGCAATCTTCGTTGTTTGATTCTTTCAGCTTTTTCTTCTCCTTCTTCTCCTTTTTTTTCTTCTTCTCAAGTGCTGCATCCAACGAATCTGAAACTTTCTTGGTAGCACTTGAACTGCCTATTGACACCAACTGGGACTGCTTATAAAAATCTGCCTTGACACCAAAAATAGCTGCCATATCCTCTGCACTTTTATTTCCAATGTCTTTAGCCTCGCGCCATTTTCGAGCATGTCCAGCTTGTACCTTATTTTGAGCAAGTCGAACTTTACCACCCTCACTGCTGCTGCTAATCTTGTTTTTTCGCTTTTCTTCTTTTTTCTTCCTCTTCTTCTCTTCCTTCTTTCTGGCGTCGGCATCATCCCCGTCATCGTTACTAGCGCCTTTCCCATTGCCATATTCCTGCTGAAGCGACGCCAACACACTTTGATACCCTCGACTGGATTCCTGCCAACCCTTATCCCCAAAGGCGTCCGTCTCTGCCCCAATACCCAAACTTTCAGCTCGACGTATCGCACGCAGATGGGTCGATGTTCCTTGTTGGTTCTTGCCTAGTCCGGCGCCGTCTCCCTTCCACCCCATTTTCTCGAGCATTTTGCGTCCATATGAATTGGGGGCATTGGCCCATTCGGAATTGCGCGTGTCTTGCGTGGCGACGATAGTCATTTTCTTGAAAGTTTCACTTTCAAATTAAGTAATGAATAGCGTAGAAGCGAGATGATGTAACAATGTTTGGATTCAAATGACTTGGCGTATTGTGTGCCCCGAGCGAGAGTTGTAATGATAAACACTTGACAGCTAATGCCAAGACACGCCACGATTTTCAGTCTAACTCAGATCGAACTCTTTAGTTCTCGGACACCAGAAACAATAAGATTGCGGGGATTTAAGTTTCAAAGGTCTCTAGAGGTATGGTTGTAGTTTTGTGCGTGTTGTTGTCGGTTTCGTTTCTATTGTGGCAGCTCTCACGTGATAATATTTTATTTCGTCTTCGTTTTTGTTCTGTGTTTGTGAGTGGGTACGATATGGTATGGTATGACTAGATATTCTTTTATTATTAAAATGGTATGGTACTAATGGGGCGCTCGATCGATTGGGCATTGGGCTGACTAACTCCTTTTTATCTTTCTACAAATAGAGGTCATTGAGACTGAAAGATAATGGAACCATAAATGGGAATCGAGTTGGTACCTTTCACATCGTATTTTCGACTTAAGTTGTTAATTATTTTAGGTGGCTCGGAAATAATAACGTCTGTCGTTCGCTCGCAAGCAAAGAGGAGCTTGTTAATAATATTTTAATTTTTCTCATACTACCAAATAATAATACAACTTCTTTAGCAAGCAAGGACTCTGGATTGGGTCAGATTTGGCAATCCCAGGGTTGTTCTGGTCATGGTAGTATTTTTTTAAATATTGTAGCAGTAGTAATAATAATGATAATAATAATGAGACAAAGACAAAGAAAATGTAGATGAATGATGCCCAAGTAAAATGTAAAATACAAATAAATTTTAAATTAAAATTAAAATTAAAATTAAAATTAAAATTAAAATTAAAACTAAAACTAAAAGGGATCTCCATCACGGGCCCCTATTAGGAAAAGGAGAGCCAAGCAAGTACCAAATTGATAAGCAAGCCCCCAATCAAGTGTAAACCCTCTACTCCTTGTCATTACAGGCATCTCAGCCTCTCTTCTTATGACCGTGATTACTATGTCTACTGATAGTAGAATCACAACCCAACACCAATAGACTTTTTTTTTAGCTCAGATCACTTTGTCTTTTGGACTCATTCTGTGCATCATTCGTTACACAAGATTTAAGATTTTACTACCGTATAGAATGGTGTATATGAGGCAGTCAAACAATTATCAAGAGTTTTTATTGTACTATTCCTATACATTCAAATATTCCATCGTCATCACTAATCACCATAGTGTGCCATACAATATTTGCAGTTAGCAATTTTTAACACTAAAAAATTCCAGCGCGCCATATGTATATGTTGCTAGGCAGCGATCTCCAATTGCGAGCAAACTATTCCCATCATGCATGATGGTTTTGCTTGTTAATAAACTATTTACCAAAATTATCATGATGTCAGCACATCATCTATGGTCTATGGAATCACGGAATGAAGGAGAATGCATTAAGCACTTGGGATCATGTTCTACGTGCAAATGTCAGTTGGATTCTGGTATTTGAGAAATTACGAAGCAGTTTCACATGCATCATAATATACACCGTTCCATGGTAGTGGACCGATGATCCGAACCAACGTAAAGCTTTTTTACCCTGAATTACAAATTGAATATTTCGATCTAAATTAAATACAAAATAGTTCTCAATCTGCATTTAATCAAGATTGAGGAACTATTTTGTATTTAATCCAGATCGAAAGATTCGATTTTTAAAATAGGGGGAAAACACGCTTTCAATAGCTAGCAAAATAAATGCACGAGAACAATGGACAGGACAAAGTGTCCATTTTATGCAGTGCCCACACTCTAAAAAGACTTCTGGGGATCATCTCAGTGAGAACCATGGGATTTTATTGCAAAAAACGGAATATCAGAGACAGATACGGTAAAGAGAGCCAAAAAACTATGCCCAACCTGCCCCGAGTAAAAATGTAAAGAGAAGAAGAAATTTGGCCCTCCATGGCTACCCTCTACCACTACCACTATCAAAACTCCATATCATGCTGATTGTTGCATCCAGATAACCCCCTATCCAGACATACCGACCGATCGCTACCATGCACTAGCAAAATTAATCCCCCCTATTACCCCAAGCATTTGTGTATCAACTAAAATTGCAAAGAGGCACTGATTCTCGCTGGCAGCTGTCGCCAACTTCACCAAAATTTCCCATGGTCAGCACACTGCCGAACATGGCTTTCATCCCGCCCACCCCGTCCCCAACCTTCATCACCATAATCGAAATACCAACTGCTCTCCAGCACTCTGAACATCTGCAAGACTATTAACAAATACACAGTATCAATGGCACACTTTCTCATCTCGTCCCTGCCACCATATCTCACCCTACATCTACGATTGCCCATTAATAACTTCATTCCCAATATAAATAATGGCACATCCCTCAACCAAACCAAACATACATACGGCACAACCAAATGGAATAAATTATTTGCTTCAAAGAGCACTTAGCACAGAAAGACTACTCTGATAGCATTTATTTGAGACAGTTGAAAAAGTTGTTTTTTGTGTCCAGAGTTGGGATGGTGTGAAGGAAAAAACAAAAATCTAAATCGCATCTTCTCTAATATCCTCATGCACACACTCTCTCTAGAGAGTACATCATAATTCTGATATCTCGCCAGTATGTTGTGTTCACCTCCTTTTCAACTGGGACATAATTTTAAATGATGCCAACTTTTCATTGTTTTTTCTCGTAGAATAAGAAGTTATTGTTATTGAAAGTCGTTTAAGATGTCAAAAACATATTATGTAAATTCATTATTGGTCCTCATCTTCAACAAAAAATCCTTCATCCAAGCCATAAATGTCGTCTTCGTCGCTGTCTTCACACATATCGAGTTTAACAGTCCCATCTGGCAGCAACTTTCCAGAAATCTTATTCTCGCCTTCCTCAGAATCAACACAGACATTATGGCATGATTTAATCGAATTATTGCTAGCCTTGTACAAATTCTTCTTTGGATACTTGTCAACTCGGTTCAGATCTTTCCGTAAATTGTCAATGTAGGTTTTATATCCTGTTCGTTGTTTTCGTGCTGAAATTTCGTCTAACTGAGAGTTCAGAGTCGAATGTTGTTGGACACAAGGACTGAGGCCTAATGATGTGCAGAGACTTTCCTCATCAAATTTTTTGGCAAATATTCCATTCTGTATTTCAGTGACCGTATCCCGAAGAGGGGTTGAGTTGAATAAATCGTCCTCTTCATCTTCGTCGGTCGACACATCATCACATACTTCTGCTTTGGTATCAGGCCGTGATCGGCTTTTGGGTGTGCAAACGAAGGAAAACCATTTGTCGCGACATTCTGATCCTGATCTCTCTTCAACTAGATCTGAGACATCGTCCCAAAATGTGACTGAAGTGGGATTTACATTTTTTTGTGCATTGCGTAGCATGGTTATCTCTTCGTCTGACCAATCTGAATGATGGGTATTGTTCTCATTGTAATACTTTGGAAGTAGATTCCTTTGTGCCCGACTATCTTTCGCTGGAGTTTTCAAGTTAGATTTTTTCGATTCTACCTTGTCGCAACTACTGAGACTATTCA
Organism: Conticribra guillardii; assembly: GCA_036939335.1. Taxonomy (NCBI): domain Eukaryota; phylum Bacillariophyta; class Thalassiosirophyceae; order Thalassiosirales; family Thalassiosiraceae; genus Conticribra; species Conticribra guillardii. The sequence continues at coordinate 12,502 of JALLAR010001412.1, forward strand.
ATTGAAGCAAATGACCTGCAGAATCATCAAAAGGATCGTCCATTGATTCGTCAACTTCTATATCGCCGCCAAATCGAAACTTTCTGCTGCTAACATTTTCATTCCAAGCGACAGTGAGTCGATCTGTTTGTGTTGACTCTCGTGACGACCTTCTTAGCGCTGAATTTGCCGACTTCGAATCTTCTTTCGCAAGGCGAGAAGAGCCACCATTTCGAATTATGCTGGTGTCCTCGTTGGTTTCGCTCCATGCAACAGTGAGTCGATCAGTTTGCTTGGATTCCCTCGCCGACCTTCGCAGCAGTGAATCTTTTGAATTCGGAGCTTCGTTTGCGGTGCCAGAACCATCATGAATTTTATTTTTGATGGAATCAACATTTGTGAGCAATCTCGGCTCACTTTTGGTGAGCTGTTTACCTGACTTTGGGTCGCATTTCTCATGTTTCGACTTTGATGGGTTCCGCACAATTCTATTAATGGGAGCGGCCTTTTCAACTTCAATCACTGCTGACCCTTGATGTTTAACTCCGATACTCTTTGTTTTAGTTGGAACATCATTGCAAGCGTGTCTAATGATCGGTTGTGCTGTTTCGCACTCAATAACAGCAGACCCGGGTCGGTGCTTAGGTTGTAAATTGCAAATAACTTCCACATCTAAACCTGCGGAACCACCTGAGTTGTGCTTTTCTTTAACATTATTTGAAATAAGATGATATGCTTGATCGTCAAAAAGCCTGCTCCCAATTAAATTAGGAGAACCATGGGTACTTTTTCCTTTGGTCTCATTATTGACAAAGCCTTCTTCGTTATTATTAGCGACCTCTGCTAGCACATCGTGAGTTTCTTGGCGGTGTTCCATTGGTGTGCTTTGAAGGTCAATTTTATCCACATCATCATGATAAGCGTTGATTATGCGTCGGTTCCGATTGCGTATGGGTGGGCTTATCGAAAATTCTGTCACTAATGGCGAGGCCGGCGTTAACTTAGATGGTGTTTTCTTCTTGTCCAACCGTTTTTTAGGGTTCGCACTTTTATGAAAAGGAGAACATGCGTGTTGGAATATATTGGAATTTGACAAGGAAGACAGTCTGTGAACAAACAGCGGAGGACTTGAGCAGCCATTCATCGTTGGGCGATGACGAATTATTAAGGGCGAATGAAATGTTGGGCTCTTCAAAGGAGACGTCGCTGTGCAATCCATTTGAGTATCAAGTAAGCCAGGATCTTTTTTCATGCATGATGATGGTGATGGTTTGGAGTTTCGCCAAGACCCATATTTCGATTTTGATGGGGATTGAATAGTGGATTGGAATTGAAATGGTTGTTTGAGCTGTTTTGACTCGTCATCCTTCATTTCGGCAATAGCCAGCGCCTCCACATCTTTTGTCAATGATGTAAGATTATCACTTTCCTGGGTGTCACGTAGTTGTTTAGTATGGTTTGTTGAAATTGTTTTCCGCAAAAGATTCTTGCGAGACTTTGAAATGAAATTTTGTTGGTCTGATTTGGTTGCTGAAGATGGAAGGGACATTAGAGATGAAGTTCCATAGTTTCTTTTATTTGGTGCCACTCTGGGAAGAAGGTCATCCTGCACGAGAGATGAAGATTGATGATTAAATCTTGCGCGTCGTCGACTTTTTGCTTTGCTGATAGCAATTTTTCTTTCACAAATGACATCATTGCTTTGTAGTGATTTTGGCATACAAGATTCTGCTTGATCGCACACACCTTTTTTGGTTTTGACGGCAACGGAGTTTTCACTGGCGTTCCCACGAATCAGAGAACAATCTTCATTGCCCGAATCGCTTCGACGCTGATCACTTTTTCTTTCCGCTTTTCTTCTGCTTTGGTTCAATGGCTGCAATTGCGACTGTTCCTCTAGATTGTTACAGTTGCCAAAAGTGCTGGCGAGAGAGTCTGATCCGATTGATGCACGGCCACGGCTTTTGACACTTTTCCCACTATTCCTCGTGAAAGACTGACGCGATGAAGAGGCGGTTGCATTGTTCTCTCTGATATCAACAGCTAGTGAATCCATCTTTTGGATGCTACCCCGTTTATTCACGTGGGGCACTTTGTTTTCTTTTCCGATAATAACAACATTGCACTGATCAAAAGCGCCCGACGCAGTGCCTCCCAACGAATCAACTGCAATATTGGCCAGCGAAGAGCTGGCTCTGGCAAGTTGGTCTCTTCTTGCTCGTGATTTTGTCCGCTTTCCATCACGGTTGGTATTCTCCGATTTTTCAGTGTGGCTAGAAGTACCGGCATCGGGAAAAAGTACTTTTTTGGCTCGGCCGATGAGAGGGCCCATGAAGCCGAAGTGATGCTCGTCATTGGCAACCATGGTTTTGAAGTATGATATTCAGATGTGCGAGTTCTCGTTGTGTACATCTACTTAGATTTTATCGAATGTTTGTTTTGATGATGTTGTGTCGGAGACGATTGCAATCATTGCCATGGAAACGCTATCGTACTATCGGTTGATTGGAAAATTTAAAAGCCGCCGTTGGAGGTTGGAGCGGGGAGCGAAACATTTTGTACCACACGAACGTGTTTTTTCCGTATGTAGAGTGGTACTATTCCTACATTCCAAGCGAGTGCGACTTGATTCGTAATTTGTACAGGCGGGCAAATAAAATTCATGTCATACGTCATAATATTATGTAGGCAACATAAACATGATCAGGGCCATTGTGAACTTACGTACTCCTATTATTTATTCGATGTGTCCGGAAGTGCAAAATTCCAGCGCGTGAAGCGATTGAAGTATGTAACGATAAACCCACGGACAGAAAAAAAATTATGTCAGAGCAAAACTTGGTCGAAACCACAACTCGCTCATTCTCAAGGAGGTCGACAATGGGCGTAGGCAGACGAAGAAGAGATCGTGAGGGACGTCGCTAACCATTTGAAATACTACTGCTATTACCCGGAAAAACCATCATTTATTATTTGGCAGCGCTAGATAGAGAGCACATGGCCTCAACAGAAGTCGGGCAGTCCAACGTTGACAAACAAAACGACAGCCGCGATCATAGCAATTCTCAAAGCTCTAACGGCGGCAATTCCAGGTCTAGTCGAACACGTCCGACTCCACCGTTGAAGCGCAAAGGCACGGAGAGTGCCTCTAAGCCTTCGGGCACTCCGTCCAAAGTTGCGAAGGCCAGCACGAGATCGCCGCAGCAATATCGGTCTCTCCGGTGCGAAAGTGATAGTGCTGAAGGCAGCTATGTCAATGAGCGCAATGTCGATAGAAATTTCTTTGATGGTAAGCGTCATGATATCATATGTGAGATGCAAGGCTGAACTGCTCACATTTTGCGTTGCCGGAATCCTAACAATGATTTTTTTATTTTTAACCAATTGATGGATTACTCCTTTAGGCTTTATCGATGATTTCGACGTGTCAGATTTGAGCTGATTGCTATACTTTCTTTTGGATGCCTTTCATTGTTGACTTCATAGTAGTTTAAATAATTCCGTCCATATATTGTTGATCATGGATCAATTCGCTCAATCGTGTAGGATTGGGGATTTAGATATCGCATGCACAATCATAAATCTACAGGGGAAGACGAGATCTCGGCGCATTCGCGACTGATCGATTTATTTTGTTGGTTCCTTCTGCCTTTTCTCATAATCGAATCATGCCCTAAAAGTTAACTCAGGATGTTCACCAAGCAATACAAAATATTTTTCTTTCAGCTATTAAGTATTGAACGATGTAGACGCAAGATCGTGATCCATTCTTAAGTCTGTGGTGGAGCGTTAAACACTCAAACTATTTACCACAAGAATAACTTTCGGAAAAAATTAAAATTCGATCATCCAAGAGAATCGGCATAAAATGATTTGCACTTTTCATAGCAGGTCATTGTTATTGTTGTTGCGGGAGCAAAGTGCAGTACTCTTGCGCCAGCCCCACGAAATAATCCGCGGATTCCCCCCTCGTTGAAAGCAGCTCGTAAACACTCTAGCATACTTCGGTATTGCACACTTGTACCAATCGCATGCTGCCCTGTCGTGCTTGCTGCAGCGTTCCCTCTTTGCACTTGCAATCGAAGTTTGGCCATGTCTAAAGGTGAAGTCAAAAACGAAGCCAAGGCACCTGACCCTGCACTGCATGCCACAAGATGCAACAATGGAATGTCCCGGTCCTCTGTACTTGCTGCACTTTCAGCATGATTTGAATCACCGCCACTGTTTTGTTGTTGAATTCTTACCCTGCAAAAAGCTTTGCATCTCTCATAGAATACAAAATATAGTGCAGAAAATGGCCCAAAGGACATAAGCGTAGCACCATACCCTTTATATATGCCATGGAAACCTTCTGTTTTGATTATTTTCCGGATAGCATCCCAACTGCTCTTATATTGATAATTGTACGAAACCGATTGGCTCAAATTGTTATTGGATGCCTGCCTCACTCTTTGTTGCACTTGCATTCTTTCCTTGACAACGTCTACTGGAACATATATGATGCATGCCACAACTTCTGCGAGCATTCCGGCAGAAAGATGAATACAAAATTCTTGTCCGGTGGTAAGGCTGTTTTCACTTTTACCCTTTGAAGCAAATATTGTTCCATCTACGTCTGCATCACTACTGGCAATTGCACTTTGCGACTCTAAGTCCATACATTTTCTATTCCCATGCAGTAGTTTAGATGCAATTGAATCTCTGAAATAAGAATACCCTACAAGATATACCACTGTGCCTGGAGTTCCTGCTACAATCACTGCACCAAACCTTAATTAGAATTAGAATAATGATCATTTCAGAAAATTTGAAAAAATATAAAAATAGCAACGGTAATGAACGAACTGCAGACACATTAAGAATAGTAGTAACTCACCCTCCGTAGAGCGCACGAAACCCCTCATATCGATATGTCCTAACAAGGGCATCCAATGGGCCACGAAAAGGAACGACGAGTGATTTTGACTGAGTTCCAGTTGGCATTGAAGCCTGCAGCCTCGCCTTTGCCTTAAGAGACAAAAAATGAAAATGACTATGAATCAATATCGAAAGAAGTGGCAGTCTCAACATAGGATTTTATAAAAATGCAATCAACACATCTCCAACTAAAAAATATGTGATGACTGGCATAACATTCCCATCATAACACAATTCTAGATACAATAATAATGAACTCACTGTGTCTAAAGGATGGGTAACCACTCGACTGATAATCCCTGCTGTTGCCGATCCTAAAACATCAGGCAGCATTGAGGTTGGATTGTCAGAGCTCATGTCAACCTTTGGAATTTCCTGCCTTGCAAATTATTATGAGTATTCTTTATCTGCGCGCTAAGTTTTAGTTTTCGTGGTTATCACGTCTTCTCGCGTCCGTACTACCTACAATAATATGGGATGAATACCATGGTCGTTGGGGAAGACGTTCATTCGCCATCGCATCATCCCTTGACGAGAAAAAATAAATATGTATCTAATAATGCGTGCAGGCCAGGATGGAGAGCTTAAAAATAAATTCCCTAGACTCTAGATACTACAAAGTCCTACGTAGATATCAAGGATCCTCCGCGACCGCCGATATAATATTATTATTATGATGATGATGTTGTATGGTACCATGAAGACCCGGGACCGGCGGGGGTGTACGTATCGTACTATGTACATACCTCTTCAT
>JALLAR010001413.1:0-11692 GCA_036939335.1 Conticribra guillardii
ATAACTCCTAGCAGATCGCTAGGTATCGTACTTCGAAAAGTATCTTTCGAAAAGTGGGCCCTCACACGGGCCCGTATCCGTAATCCTGTTAATATTCCACAAATGACATAGGACATAGATTGCTCCATTGAGAAATATGGGTATTCACCTGTGTTCGTGGTCTCTTCCCCAGGAAGAAGTACTGGCCAATTCTTCTTCGTGCTCTTGATTCTGATAGGTACAAGGCATCAAGATGTACATTGAGTATCATGCCTGATTTGCAAAATCATACGTTAACATCAGGGTGCATTGCAGAACAGCCAAGCAGTTGGTTGGCTTGGTCTTTGGTGAGTTTGGTGGCATTGTAATTATCACCGCGATGATGCTGACTGGTGGGAAAAACAAAACGCCTGCACGCCTCACCATGCCAACAGCTTGCACCCCACCACCACCAGGGAATGTCCGAGGATCATCTTTGGGCACCCACATCAACACATCACCTAAACACTAGTTTGGAAATTACTGGTGGTAATTACTGTTTCCCATTTTTTTACCGCGAATTACTGCCAATTTTGGGGTAACGCAGTAATCACACTCTGCGGTATTTTTTTTGGTAATTTTTTGTTCCTGTCTGTGGGTCCCACATCAAACATTCATGACTCCATTGACCACATAATTCTGACCAGTGATGATCCTGGAAAATGTGTGTTTGGTATTCCTACATCCAAAAATCAACGGCCGCCGCCCCCAGAAATAAAATAATTATTCATTGCCGCCACCAGTCACAATGCCAAACCCACCACCATTCCCATCCCGTCTTTAGGTATTAGTAATGCCCCAATAAGAACACTGCATTTAGAAGTACTGTTACTGTTGATGTTCATTGTTGTGTAGCTGTGAGTCTTGTTTGCCATGGTTGATTGTAGTGTGGACAGTCGTTTTTTTCAATCATTGTGATTTTGTGTCATGTGCAGCCTCGCCTCTAAACCCATCACCGCCATTCCTCAACCACCATTCTCATTGTTCCCAGCACCTCAACATCAATAGTATTATCCCAAGAAGAACACTGTGTGGTCATTTTCTTGAGGTGAGTTGTCATGGTTGATTGTCGCAAAGTAGTATTATTATTTTCAATCGATCATGCCACTTTGCCTCTAAACCCGTGTCCCGCCATTCTGGAACCACCATTCCCATCCCCATCCTCAGCAGCAGCAGCACAACAACATCAATAGTACTATCCCAAGAAGAACACAGTGTGGCAGTTTTCTTGAGGTGAGTTGTCATGATTGATTGTTGAGTCTTTACGGTAGTTTTATTATTTTCAAAATCGATCGTGATTTTGCGTGTGTGCCTCATCTCTAAACCCGTGTCCCACCATTCCGGAACCACCATTCCCATCCCCATCAGCAGCAGCACAACAACATCAATAGTACTATCCCAAGAAGAACACAGGTATTAATATATTCAATCAATTGTGGTTTTGTGTGTGCCGCCTCACCTCTAAACCCGTGTCCTGCCATTCTGGAACCACCATTCCCATCCCCAGCAGTAACACAATATCAAAAGTAATATCCCAAGAAGAACACTGTGTGGTGGTTTTTGTGAGGTGGGCTTTTCATGGTTGATTGTTGAGTCTTTGCCATATTATTATTTCTAATTGATCATGATTTTGCATGTGCCACTTACCTCTAAACTCTTTCCCCCGCCATTCCTCATCCACCATTCCCATCCCCAGCACATCCAATTTAACAATATCCCAATAATTGCTTGAGGTGAGTCCTCTTGGTTGATTGTCATGTGTTTTCCATGACTGTATTATTATTTTTTAAATTGATCGTGATTTTGCATGTGCCGCTTGCCTCTAAACTCACCCCTTGCCATTCCTCAACCACCATTCCTATCCCCAGCACGTCATCTTTAATAGTATCCCAATAATTGCTCGAGGTGAGTCCTCTTGGTTGATTGTCATGTGTGTTTCCATGATTGTATTATTCTTTCTTTAAATTGATCGTGATTTTGCATGTGCCACTCGCCTCAAAACTCATCCCCCTGCCATTCCTCATTCACCATTCCCATCCCCAGCACCTCCAATTTAATAGTATCCCAATAATTGCTCGAGGTGAGTCCTCTTGGTTGATTGTCATGTGTTTTCCATTACTGTATTATTCTTTCTTCAAATTGATCATCATTTTGCGTGCACCACTCGCCTCTAAACTCATCCCCCCTCCATTCCTCAACCACCATTCCTATCCCCAGCACGTCATCTTTAATAGTATCTCCCAATAATTGCTCGAGGTGAGTTCTTTTGTTGATTGTCATGTGTGTTTTCCGTGACTGTATTATTCTTTTTTTTAATTGATTTTGATTTTGCATGTGCCACTCGCCTTGAAACTCATCCCCCCTCCATTTCTCAACCACCATTCCTATCCCCAGCACCTCCAATTTAATAGTATCCCAATAATTGCTCAAGGTGAGTCCTCTTGGTTGATTGTCATGTGTTTTCCATTACTGTATTATTCTTTCTTCAATTTGATCATTATTTTGTGTGCGCCGCTCGCCTCTAAACTCATCCCCCCACAGCCATTCCTCAACCACCATTCCTATCCCCAGCACGTCAACTTTAATAGTATCTCAACATCAACAGGAACAGCACTGTGTGGCAGCTTCTTGCTTGAGGTGAGTCCTTTTGTTGATTGTCACGTGTTTTTCATTGTGCCACCGCACCTCTAAACTCATCCCCACTCATTTCTCAACCACCATTCCCATCTCCAGCACGTCATCTTTAATAGTATCCAGTTAAGTCCATTCTTTGAACCTGCTGTTTGAAATAGTATGTTCCCATTCATTGTTGTGTTATTCTTTATTTATTGGATATGCTTTTATTTAATTATTCATTTCTCCCATCTCCTCTCACAATACTGTTCCTGTCAATTCAGGTGTTGATGCATATGCATCCTTGCTTCATTTGAGTTGATCAGAACAATCCCTCTCCCTCAACCATGCCATCCCGCTTTTTGGCATTGTTTGATACACTAGTCATGATGGAACAAATGAGCAGGAGGAAAAGCCTGACCAAGAATTGTGATGTTACTCCCGAGTAAACCACAGAAGATATCAAAGAAGGAGATGCCGATGAGGTTGAAGGTTTTGGGGATGATGGATTGTATGATCCAGATTACGAGAATGAGGAGGAGGGAGAAGATGATGATGCTGTTGTTGCAGAGGTAGTTGACAGCGATCATGAATGACCCCCCCATTGAATCAGGAGGAGCTTCTCTGACTTCTCTTAAATGTATATGGGATTCAGACAAGATATTCAAGCTTTTTGACAAGAAGGGGGGATCAACCTGGAAGTGTGGGCATTGTGTTTCGACCTTTGCAGGACACAATGCTACAAAGTTCCTGTTCCATGTTTGCTGTGAGAAGGGGGAGAACATCAGGCCATGCTCAGGGACAATAGCTCCAGAATACCGATGTCAGTACAGAGAGTTGATGAACAAGAAGAAAGAGAAGAAAGGGATCATTCATTCTACAACAAACCACATGAAGCAACGCATCATTGACTCCCAAGAAGAAATTGCTGTGTCCATTCCTGATAAGAAGAGAGCCAAGGTTGGTGTTAGTGATGCTTCACGTAAGCTGAATATGGTTCAACCAAGCATGGAAAGATGAGAGATATTATGATGTCCAATACGAATCAAACAATGCCATGATCCGTCATGTCTTCATTGTCAACCACAGCAGCATCCTCCATTTCAAGAAAGATTCCTAAGGGAGGGCACCACCAATTGAAGCTAGGGCCAAACATGGTCAATCCAGAATTGAAGAAGAATTTGGATGTTGCTGTCGCGGACTGGATTCATTCATGCAACTACCCTTTTACCTTGCGTAGGACACAGAATTCAAGCACATGCTCTCCTTGGCTTGTCATTCTCCTGCAAACTATGTGCCACCAAACCGTAGAGCTGTTGGGGGAGTGGAATCTGTTGCTGTTTTCAAGAAGGGAGCTGAAACATTTGGGCTTACCTTCTATGGAAATGGGGCCACTATCCAATGCAACCCAAAGATGAACCTTCTTTGTGCTGGTGTTCACAATCCTTGTGCAGTTCTTGATATTGCTGACTGTTCTGGCCACATGTCTCGTGGTGGGAAGAAAGATGCTGCATATATTGCACGTCTTTTCCTCCCAATCATGAGGAAGTTGGATCCAGGATCCAGAGAAGTGTTTAGGGGATCTCCTTTTTTTGATGGTGCCAAAAATGTTCAGAAGGCTGCTGAGATTATAGCAAAACATTTTCCCAGGTGCACAGTACTAAATGGTGGAGAACATGTTGTGCCTTTGTTTTCCTCTGACATCTTTCAACATGAACAATTTAAAATGTTGATTGAGTTTCATGCTAGGGTGAGCATTGAGTGATGTTGTTTATGTTTCTATTTAATCAATGCCTTTCATTCTTTCTCATTCTTTATTTTTTCTATTAAGTTGAGAGGTATATTCGGTGGTGCAAGGCATGCTACTACATGCATGTTCGAGGCTACTTCTAAGAAGCATCATGGTGGCAAGTATGTAGGGTTTATAAACCCTTCAGAATGCAGGATGGGCCGGGCTCAGATTTATTTGTTGCGTCTACTCAGGTTGAAGGATGTTCTTCGTGAGGTCGTCAATTCACGTCAATTTCTTGATCTGAAACTGCACAAATCTGAGGCTTAAATCATCAAGTTGGATAACTTTTGGGATCTTGTGTTTCATTCTGTTGATGCAACTATGCACCAATGCGTCTCCTATGCCTCAATGATATCAAGTCAGCAGTGATGGATAAAGTGAAGAATTATGTCATCCAAACTGGTAACATGATTGATCAGTATGCGGAAGACCTCTCCCTGAAATGGTATAACTTTTTCACACCATATGGCAAAAACTTATTAAATGATGACTCAACTACTCTTATGCATACACCCCTTACAGATGAGACAATGAAATCAGAAGTTGAGTTTCCAACAAGTGAGGGTGAGGAGGATGATGGTTCTTTGGATAGTGATCTTTATGATCACACTATGATTGATAGCGAAGATGAGAATACTGATGAAGACCCCCCGGTGCTTCTTTGTGATAGCATCAAAGCTGCATGGGACAAATGTAAGGACAAGCTGATCCATAATTATTCTTGTGCTGGTTATATTCTGAGCCCTGATCCAGTGATCATGGCCCATGCACTCGCCAACTCAGATCCAGAAGATAAAGCAGCCTGTGTACGTCTCATTGGGAAACTATTCATCCCTTCACACTTGATTGGAGAAATGCATGATAATTTGGAAGCCTTTGTAATCAATTCATTCCATGAGGAATACGATGCATTCACAACAAAGTCCGGTGAAACATACTGCAAGTAGCATATTTGGATTACTGCTGCAAGAACAAACAATGTGGCTCACGAATAGCACCATAGGTACTCAGCTGGAACAAAGATTCTTGGAAGGGTTGCACGTCATGTCACTTCCAAAATAGGTGGGATTGGGAATGCAGAGAGGAGCTGGAAGGTAGCGAAGAACACCAAAAAGGGTATATACTTATTGCAGAATGAGGAAACAAAAATGCAGGCAACAATTTCTGGAAACTACAATGCTCAGAGAAATGAAAAACAGTGATTAGTAACTCAGACAGCAGGTACACTTGGGGAAGAGAAGGATTTTCATACCCTTAAACTCACCAAATTTTGTATGCCTCTTGCTCATGCTACTGATCTTTCCAGCAATGATACTGAAAAAGCCACACATCGTAGAATCTTCCATGCATCATGGTGTGAGAAGTGGGAATGTCCCAAACTGAAGAAGTCATGTGACACAGTTCTTGAGGCAAGATTGATCAACAAGTATGGAGGATTGAGGTGGGTGGAACCCGACAATGAAAAGATGCCTGTTGTAACTGCTCATCCAGAAAAGATGCACTTCACCATGGAGAGGGGTAACAATAGATATGACCTTCTTGCCATGGGACTGAGATTTGACGTTTCAAAGGATGAAAATGACCAAGCTGATGATGTCTGGGAATTTTGGGAGAGAAGGGGTTTGATTTGTATGGGCAGATAACTGAATACTACGAAGCCAATCCTGATCCAAATGTCATCATTTATCAGGAGGGGGGTTGCTTAAGTGAGGATGAAGATGAGAAAGTGAGTGCTGAAAAAAATAATACTGTGCAATAGATGGAAATGTTATAGGAGTCAGAGATGTTTTAGGGCATCAATAATTTTGTTGTTGTTGTGACTTGAGTACTTTTTAAATATTATTGTTATTTTTTATTCTGTTATTGTTATGATTTACTATTGTTACTTGACTTATTGTTATTGTTATTATTTATCATCATTACTAAAATTAATTATTACTGTTATGATTTATTTATATTGTTATAATTCATTCTTATTCTTATGATTTATTACTATGGTACTGTTATCAAACTATCATTATCCCTTATATTATTGCACTTATTATTGCAATTATTATTGTACTTATTATTGCAATTATTATTGTAATTATTATTGTAATTATTATTGTAATTATTATTGTAGTTATTATTGTAAGTATCACACCAATACATAGTGATATGCAATTACGGTTGGCATCATTCATCACTGCAACCATTACTATCACTTCTTTCCATTCATTTTGTGTTGTTGTTATATGCTTAATAACAGAGAAGATAAACCTATTCATGGGCTGGGTTGGTGAGAAAAAAATTTAGGTATGTTGGGTGTTTGAGAGGTTTTTTGTTGTTGAAAATTACCGGGTACTTACCAATTTACCCGGTAATTTGGGACAAAAAGAATCCTAAAAAATGGATTACCGCAGGGGAATTTGGTAATTACCAGGAAGTACCATGATTACCCAGAAATCCTGGAAATAACTGGCGATCTCAGGGTAATCGATAATTGGCAATTTCCAAACTAGCCTAAACATGATGATGATGATTCCTCTCTTGATGATGAGGATGAGGATGAGGAAGATGACACATGCCACTATCATAACTTTGAGCCGGCCAACTCCCGGTCCAAGGAGGATGAAGAAGACGGCGACATTCAAATGGGAAGTTGAACCCAAGGTGAATGGGGGCATCAAGAAGAGTCCTGTTGAGATTGGGTTGGAGAAAGAAACTGTCTCTATATGAGGTTACCATCATTGTTGGAGGAGACACTACAAAAACTTGAGATATCTGCACTTATTGCTTTCAATATGCAAATCGCAGAAAATTTAGATTGACTGATAATCAATTGTATGCAGATGCAGATCGGTCCCCCCCTGGAAACAATGGAGAAAACAGCAAGTCCCCGGAGGAGTCCCCAGTTGGAGATGAAGAAGGTGCAAGTGGTGGAGAAATAAAGGGTGAGGAAGAGCCCTCATCTGAGGAAGGTGGTGGAGGAGGACGGCCTGGTGGAGAGGAGGAATTTATCACCATTACAATCCCTAATGTTGAAGATGAGGAAAATGCCCCCAAAGTGAATCCAGATGAGATGGCTCATAATCCTTGCAATGAATCAGCTGAGCAGATGCTTTTGAGGGTGGCACAGCACATCCATTGTGCCCGTGCACAATATGCCTTGTATCAAGGCTTAGTCTGTAAAGCTATAAATGATGCAAAAGAAAAAACCACACAACCTTAGATGTTATACTTTTGTTGTTGATTATGGTCAAAATATGGAACTACCATCCTTCAATTTGGAACAGCCTGGGACTGTTTGCTAGTACAGTCTCTTAAATATATACAATCTTAGAGTGGTTGACCATTCACATGTCTATCCAGGCAAAGAGGATTGCCCAAAGGATCACATATTTGCGCATGTGTATCACAAGAGAATCACCAGAAAGGGCATGAATAATGTTTGCAGTTTAATGATGAAAACATTGTCTGAGTTGAATTTGCTCAGGGAGATGAAGCAAGCAAGGAATTGAATATTGTTTTTGATAACTGCACTGGGCAAAACAAAAATAACACAGTTCTGAGGCTGGTGCCTTTCTTGGTTGAAATGGTTTTATTTGAAAAGGTGGACTTTGTATTTTTGGTAGTGGACCATACAAAAAATGCTGCTGATCGCCTTTTTAATGATTTGAAAGAAATATATAGAAAGGAGAATCCATACACAATGAAGCAGTTGATTGATGCATTGAATCCTTCTAGGAAAGTTACTGTTGTCAAAAGTGTGGAAGAGAAAGACTTCTTGGATTATGAGAGTTTTTTTAATTTATTCTACCGCAATTTTGAAAAGCAAATCACGCAAAATCATGTCTTTTCATGACATGAAGAATATTGAGCTGATTGTTAAGTTTCAAAGAAGTGATCATGATTGCGACAAGGAGGTTACCAAAAATGTCATCAAAAAAGGATTTGAAGGGAGCACTGCTTTTTGAATCCCTTGAAAACCCTAACCCTAACCCTAACTTCAATCATGGAGAATACCAAAATAAAGCAGATTGTTTCCCTTGGTATTAATCCCTACAAAAAGGTGGAACTCAGGGATAAGTACATGAAGAATGTTCCACCAAAGTTCCAGGATGATTATATTTATGGGGACCATCCACTCTTGAAAGATTGGATGTGAAGGAGGAGGCAGTGGATGGGGTGATTAAAAAAAGAAGAAACAAAATTTTTTTCAAAAGGTTAGAATGAAAAAATTGAGGAAGAAGCAGGGGAATATGATGACATGGATGTGTAGCACCCAAGTAAATAAAATTGAAAAAACTGTGGGTTGTTCGTTATTACTTACTTCAACTTTCAGTGTTTTTAGGATGAATCCCTACAGTGTATTGCATTGTTGATGGTGGCATTTGATCATTTGCTATAGCATTGTTGGGTTGGTCCCCTGTCACCAAGCCCCGGTGCCTGCTGTGTGCTTGCCATCCCACGTCCCTCGTGGTGTGGTCTTGTCCTTTCTGTGTTAATCATGACAGTGCATTGTTGACAAGGATAGTTGGCAATGCTTGCTGTGGTGTTGTTGTGTTGGAGGGATGAGGGTCAAGGCAGGATGAGGTGAGGTTGATGTGGGTGACAAGCGCATGATGGTAATATTATGTTTGTAGAGGTTGGTTGGTGGTGGATTTGTTTTTTCTCTTAGTTTTTGGTCTATTTAGGGGCATACAGCGATGTTGGTTGAGGTTGGCTGGTGGTGGATTTGTTTTTCTCTCTCTTAGTTGTTGGTCTATTTAGGGGCATACAACGATTGAATTTGGTTTTTGGTAGAGAAAACTTGTTTTTTTTATTTCTGCCGATTTGTTTTTTTAATAGGTCCATCTGTCCAGTGGAAAAACATCACCATCTGTCATCCACTCTGGTTCATTTATGGGATAACAGTCTTATATTAAGAACAAACTTACTCTTAAAAACCAGTGTACATAGCTTTTCTATTTACTCCTACGTGAAAAAGGAGTAGCCAAAATTAGGCAATGATACAATGATGTTGTGTCCAGAAATACTTCTCTCTAGATTGTGAACTCTCATAAGATTCATGGAAATAATAGACAGAAAAGACTAAGTTAACCGAAATCAAAAATCCCTCCTTTTGTCCCGAATGAAGGTGAAGGTGTCGCTTGTTTTTGTACTATTCCTACATATGTAGGATATTATTTCATCCAAACAAAATGTTCCAATTACACGACAGTCACCATGGTAATTGGGCACTAGGTAACCCAATAATATTGACATTATTTTAGGTTACTCTTCTTTCGTGACCAACAATCCCAGCAGAACAGCTGTTCC
Organism: Conticribra guillardii; assembly: GCA_036939335.1. Taxonomy (NCBI): domain Eukaryota; phylum Bacillariophyta; class Thalassiosirophyceae; order Thalassiosirales; family Thalassiosiraceae; genus Conticribra; species Conticribra guillardii. Next base: position 9,725 of record JALLAR010001413.1, read on the forward strand.
GCTGCTGGGAATTGACTTTTGTGTTGCTCACTTCAGGGTGTGTGGATTATCACACACTCGGTTCAAGCAACCGGCCGTGATAGCTAGTAATATTCACGTGACTGGCCACCGGCCGAATACAATACCAAGAGCATTTTGTGTGTCGGGTGTCCGGCGGTCGGTCATGGAGTATTATATTTGGCCAGTCGCTTGAATATTACTAGCTATCATGGCCGGTCGCTTGAATTGAGTGTGTGACAATCCACACACCCTGAGGTGAGCAACAAAAGTTGATTCCCAGCAGCTGAGGAACAGCTGTTCTGCTGGGATAGTATGTGATGAAAGAAAAGTAAAGTTGAATAATCCCGATGTTATTGTGTTATGTGGTGCCCACTTACCATGGTTGGTACCTTGTTATTTGGATTGTTGAGCAGTTTGTCTCTCTTTTTTAGCGATAGGGGGGTTGATTCCTATGTCTATGTTTAATTAAGCGATCGACACCTTCACCTTAATAATACACCATTATTATTGACCTGCACGGCCAGGGTGTAAAAAATCACAAGGAGTACATGATGGACAGGTACTATCTATATCTGTATTATTTGTCAACATGTGTTATGTAAAGGTGATCCTCAAAAGGTAATCTATTGTAGACTCTTCCATTCCAAGAGACTATGAAATAATTTTTGTTCTGCTACATCCACGTGCCTAAAATATCGTCGAAAAAAATGGGAACACAAAACAAAGCGAGGTTGGCTCAGAGAAGCATCATGATTCTTGAAACAAACAATTGGAGGCAGCACGAGCGGGAACAACAACAGACAACAACTCTAGTAGCACTAGGAGTAGATATCTACTGATTTACCTAGAGATTGCTATTGTACCACACAATAGGTAACATGATACTGTATCAGGGTCTTCAGATGTTACCTATTGTGTGGTGTTACTAATTCTTGTGTGTTTACAACTAGTACCATTATCTACCTAGGAATTAAATTTTGACTGTTCTCAAAAATGTTACCTATTGCATGTGTTACCTATTTCATGGTAACACTGTACTATCATCTCTATCATCATGATTCAGTGTGCTGTGTGGCCTTTTCATTCGTACAATACCATCATTCAGTACGATATGGTACAATATTGAAAGGATGCTTGGGTGGTGTTTGTAGCAGCTGTCATTTCACCACTGGTTACATTTACCCCAGTTAAATCCAAGTTTTAGGACATACTGAACATTTTACCACAGTTAACCTTGCCACACGCCACAGCTAAATTTACCAGTTTTTTTTTCAGTTTTACCACAGCTACCTTTATCACAGCTATTTTCACGCAAAATCCTACCTTTTACGTGTCAATATCATTTCTATATAGTTCCAGCTGGAACTTATTAGCTGTGATGAAATTAGCTGTTGTAAAATGGAAAAGTGTAGATAGTATTGTATTATATCTCCGTGTTGTGCAAATGTAAGTACCCTAGTATAGGGTACTTATTTCTTTCCCTACGGTACCCTATGGTACTGGTAGTACTTGGTCCTGCATAGAAAAAGACCATATTATAAGGGGGGTATGCCACTCAGCCATCTCGCAAGCTCGATGGCTGAGTGGCATACCCTTTTTTCAGGGTGCTACGGTCCCAGGTTCAAACCCTGTGGGTGGTTTTTGTCATTTTTTCTGCATTTGTTACTGTTTTTTGCTAGATTTAGGTCATTTTGGGTGCAAATTTCATATTTTTTTAACCCACATGTAGCACTAACTATATAGAAGCTTAGTTGCATTTTACCAGGTATTTACCGGGTAATTACCCGAATTTCCCCAGTATTCTTGATTTTGGTCATGGGTACGGTAATATGCCATCATCGCGGTAAAATTCCTGGGTAATGCGCGCGCACGCCAATTACCCCCATTACCGGGCCTTACCCGACTTAGACTGCTTGCAGTCGTTGAAACCTATCCGGCCGTTTAGGTACAGACGTAGGACAGCCAGAC
>JALLAR010001416.1:0-11203 GCA_036939335.1 Conticribra guillardii
TGGGAGAAGCCTATTAGTTTAGAGTTAGTATGTTACGTATAGACAAGTAAACTAAACTGCAATTGAACAAAATATCGTCAGTAAGAGCGATTCTTCGCCGTTAATACATGCGCAGATTGTTCCCATAGGCACTTCCGGAGATCAAACAAAGAACAAACATGCGTTAAACGGCAACAAAAATGGTGGGGCTGGTTCCATTCAAGATTTGCCTATGGCTGTTCAAGGTGTTGATTTCATGGGGGCATTAGACGATGCAATATCAAATGGAAGTGTGGACGTCGCTGTTCATAGTTTGAAAGACATTCCTCCAGAAAGTCGATGGGGTGCCATTGAACATGGTGAGAACGAAAAACCGAATGTAATGATTGGAGCATATCTTGGGCCACGTGCCAATCCCTTTGATGTTTTAGTAACGATCAATACACATGAAAGGTCTTCATCGTCCATAGAATCGATTCAATCTTTGCCATTTGGAGCCAGAGTAGGATCATCTTCCATACGAAGGCACGCTCAGCTCAAAGCACATCGGCCAGATTTACAATTAGTCAATATTCGTGGAAATGTCGACGCGCGTATAAAGGCCTTAGAGAATGAGGAAGTGGATGCATTAATTTTAGCACAGGCTGGATTGGAACGATTGGGAATCATCGATGATTTTAACAATAATGATCGCATCAAACAAGATAACAATGAATATAGAGATTGTCGGTTTTGTACCATACCAACGGAAACAATGCTACCTGGAGCAGGACAGGGTATCATTGCGGTAACATGCAAAAGTGATAATCAAGAAATACTCTCGATATTGCAAAGTGTGGATGATTTTGAAGTGCGAATGGCAGCCACGGCAGAGCGAGCATTTTTGGATATAGTGCAATCAATTTCTCCTTGGAACGGAAGGCCCCCTTTAGCGGCGTTCATGTCGCCTCCGTCATTGTCGAAAACTCAACAAGATGATGATTATGGCATCAACAACACTGGAGATGAGTCGTCTTTGTGGATATTCCGTGGCCTCTTGGCAACTCCCGATGGATCGCATGTTATACGTGTCAGACATACATTAAAAAACGATGATTGTAATGAAGAAAGTGCGTATAACCTTGGTCGACTGGCTGGTGATGAGGTTGTTGGCTTGGCCGGCGATGATTTCTTGAATGGATATTATTAAGAAGGGAAATGTTATTCTAAGAACAGTATCGCTAGATGAAGGGAAGTAATGATCAAAATAGGCATCCATTCGCTTTTGGATACATTTTGTTTTGGTGGATCGACTCTTGGCATCGCCTAGTGGAGTGAGGGAGATATTTTCAGCACTATTTGAAGGCTTGATCCGCAATCGCCCAGTAGCTGATCAGAAATGGAAACTCTTGGTAAGATTAACAAATATCGTAGCATAGCAATGATGCTGCTAAATTTAATAGCATTCAATAATATTGTATATCCATCACTAACACACACCCCATCATCAGCCTACTGTTTACAATCAAACCAGATAACGTTACACGTTACGATGAATCTCGTATCTATATTCATCCTCATCGTCACGAGCATGGTTGGCACCAAGGCCTTGGAGTTGGAGGGTGTGTCCCTAGCCTTGATGGAATGGAGCAATCTCTGCTGCGTCCAATGCTGGCACTGGCGATGATGGTGCTCTTACAGGGGATACTTCCCTATGTGGACTATTGAAGGAAGAAGTGACATGCATTAATGATGGAGAAAGTTGCCTTGGCTGGAGGAAAAGAACAACTGCTGTGATGGTTCAGTAGGAGTTGGCGACCAACTCTGAAAAGAAGAGAAAGGTCTCCCTTTTTTAAAACTCTCATTCCGGTACAGTTGCGAGTGGTCCTGTAGCGCATGTCCTGTTCTACTAGCTCAAAAATAATCATAATAATACAAAGAAGTAAGTAGCCACATTGTACATGCACCCATTAGAAAGTAATTCGGGCTATGGTTTCGAGAATCCTGATAGAGAAAGCAAGACAGAATTTTTTTCGGTCTAATGGAAAAAGCTATTTGACTGTGATAGAGAGCTTTGACTGGCCATAAATTTGCTTGTTTCTACAAGTCCTTGCTGGATGTTCGTTGTTAAACAACAACTAATGAAGATTCAATAATACAGTGTTATTTGTCAAACAATTAATGCAAACCATAGTGCACAATGTGTTACATTATACAATCCATTGAGTTGTATGCTGGCAGGTACGAGAAAAGCATACAAAGGTTTAAAATGGTCGTTGTTCATGTGTGTTACTTCCCAACAAGGGCTTTGACGCCAGCTGCCAACTTCTCGCATGTATCTTTAGCGTCACCCAGGAGCATATCAGCGTTGTCTTTCAAAAAGACAGGATTTTCAACTCCAGCATATCCAGCTGCAAGACTGCGCTTCATGACAATAACTTGCTTAGCTTTCCATACACGAAGGACAGGCATACCCGCGATCTCTGAGTTTGGATCGTCTTCAGCTGCAGAGTTGATGGTGTCATTTGCTCCAATGACAAGTACTACGTCAGTTTCGTCAAAATCATCATTGATTTCTTCGAGTTCCTCCACGATGTCGTATGGAACACCAGCTTCAGCAAGCAAGACATTGAGCTGCCCAGGCATGCGCCCGGCAACAGGATGGATTCCAAATCGAACTTTTTTGCCAGCACTTCTGAGGGTGTCCACCAACTCCTTCAAGGGGTATTGGCCTTTAGCAACAGCAAGTCCATATCCAGGGACAATGATGATACTCTCGCTTTCCACAAGAAGCTTGCAAGTCGAATCAACATTGGTCTGAGAGACTTCTCCCTCAAATACCATTGCCTCTCCTTTGCCAGATGACTTGGTACCATAACCACCAAGGATAACACTGAGAATGTCTCTGTTCATGGCGTCACACATGATCTTCGTTAGGGCAGCACCACTGCAACCAATCAAAGCTCCAACTGTGGTCATAAGAGGCATGTCGAGCATGAAACCTTCAGCACAAAGTGCCCAGCCAGAGTATGAGTTCAAAACTGTGATGACAACAGGCATATCCGCCCCACCAATCGATGCGGTCATGTGCCATCCAAGTGCACCACTTGTGGTCAACGCTCCTCCCAGTGCAGCAAGTCCTGTCCCCATTTCACTGTGATTTCAAATATATGATAAATAGAGGCAGCGCAAATTGCATAAATTTATAGCTCTGGAAGTCGTACAACAAAAACGGGAAAGGAGGTTACTCACGGTCCTCCCATCACAACTGCTCCAGCTCCAAGGGTTGCTGCACCAAGACCCATGTTAATTTGGTCGCGTGCTGGGTGAGCCATGGCTTTGTTTCCCAAACGTCCGTCTAGCTTTCCGAATGCAACAAGTGAGCCAGTGCATGTCACACTGCCAATAATAGTTGCTAGGTAGATGCTAGCAAGGTGCACCTTATCAAGATCAGTTGCAACTTCTGCATTGGCATAGTCACCAATAGCCGCGGCACTTGCAGCAACACCAACCAAAGAGTGGAAAGCAGCAACCGTTTGAGGGAGCGATGTAGGTTCAACTCTGTCACCAATGTATTTTCCGACTGCGCCACCTGCTGCCATAAGCCCAGCAATTTTTGCCTATCATTCGGTTTGATGAAACGAAGCAAAGAAAAAGAACAATATTTCTCAGAATGGAACAATATAGAACATGTATTGTTTTGGATAGGACCAAAAAACTTACCGTAGTTGCAACATCTGCGTGAAGGTGTCCACTGAAGCATTGTTGGGGAGCAAAAAGAAATACCACGGTTAATTGATGGAAGAAATGGAATGAAAAAGATATAACGATGTTTGAGCTACTTACAGTGTTGACGCAACGCCAAGGGCGACGCCGGCTTGTCCTGAGGCTGCACCAAGCCTAGCAGTAGATTGACTGGATAGACCACCAATACCTCCAATACAAAGCAGCCCAGCGAGGGTGGAAGCAGCAGAATCAATCTCGGGAACATGTCCTGACATAGACCCAGCACCGTAGAATGCAAGAGATCCGACAGCGGGAATTCCATAAAGGTGATAGTATTCCTGAAATGTTTTAAATGAAATGAAAATGTTGGAAAAACCACGATGATATTATTTGAGCATATAATGTTGAACATGTTTGACAGGAGTTCTTATAACAGATAAATGAATCTTACCGGCGGATCTGTAGGGCGCTTAAACATATCAAGCATTTTCTTAGTAACAATGAAACCACCTGTTGGGTTTGCAGGGAAAATAGAGTGAAAAAGATAAGTCTTCAAAGAACCAGCGAGGTGAAATAGTAGAATCATGCCGCTCCATGCGAACTTACCAACAATATTGACAGTACTCAAAGTCGTTGCGGCAGCCGCCAAAGCCGTAACACCAGGAGAAGTACTATGAGCAAGGAGGTGCATGCCTCCCAATGCAGTTGTTCCGCTAATAGCATTTGTCACTGCCATTAGTGGAGAGTGGAGGGCGTGTGTAACGCCCATCACAACCTGCACTCCAATAATGTTGGACAGAGCAAAGGTGGTAAACATAGCACTAAATGCCGGGTCCGGGGAGATGCATCCAACAGCAAGGCAACTTCCGGCCAAATATCCAGCCTGCTTGGCTCCATGAACATATGGAGCACGGTAGTCAATGACCTCGGGCGTCAAGTCTTTCTTTTCTTCCTTCACGGGAGGAGGAGGAGGAAGCGGCGCGGGCCACATCAACTTTCCCTTTTCGACAGTGAGCATTCCTCTCACAGCATCATCCTCGTGATCAATATAATGGTACTCCTTTACCTTTGTTGTCTGAGGACCCATGGACAATAAAAACTTGGAAATGTTGTTACTGTAAAGAGTACTACTCGTTGTAGGAAGTCGACTAGCTAAATCTGTGTATCCAAGACATGTCACTCCATTGTCAGTGATGAATTTCTCATCCTTCACGGTAGTCCCAATATTACCACCTGACTCCGCCGCCAAATCCACCGTCACGCTGCCGGATTTCATCTTTGCCACCATTTCCTTCGTAATCATAAGAGGTGCCTGCCTTCCCGGAATCGCCGCCGTAGTAATCACAATGTCCACTTCCTCGCACTGCTTCGAGAGCATCCGCGCCGCTGCCGCATGCCATTCCTTACTCATCTCTTTGGCATATCCACCAGCACCGCTTCCATCTTCTTGGTAGTCGACTTCGAGGAAATGTCCTCCCATGGCCTCGACTTGTTCTTTGGTCACGGGGCGGACGTCGAAGGCGCGAACGATGGCGCCCATGTTCTTTGCGGTTTGGATGGCAGCGAGTCCTGCGACGCCGGTACCGACGACTAGGACTTTGGCGGGTGGGACTTTTCCAGCGGCGGTCATTTGGCCGGCGAAGAATCCTAGAGTATTAAAGAAGGAGACGTTCAATAATTGAATGAATATTGCACGTGCATTCAAAGAAAAATTAGGGGTTAGAAAAAACAAAAAGATGGCCCGAATATCATATTCCACGTAAATAATCTTAAATCATATTCGAATATCTAATGTACTCACGTCCAAACTCATTCGAAGCCTCAATCACAGCCCTATATCCCGTAATATTCGCCTGCGACGACAACGCATCATATGTCTGACCCCGACTCAAAGTGCGAGGGATGCAATCCATGGCAAAGGCCGTAGCCTTTTGATCTTGAAGTTGCTGCACCAATTCCTTGTTTTGGGCGGGGTAAATGAAGGAGATGATGGTTCGATCTTCGAGTTGGGAGACTTCTTCTGGGGTTGGTGGACGTAGCTGTTGGACGGGCGTGTGGTGATGATGGTGTGTTGTGTGTGTGTGTGTAATGTTGTTTGGCATGATTTCGTTGTGGAAAGAGGGCGTAGTAGTGTGGGTGGTTAGATTATTATTTGGAAATAAATACTTGAATGTCCATGCATATCAGGGTGCATGCATTATACTTCACAGAGTATTCATCGCAAGAATAAAAATGATAAAAACCAATCGACTGACCTTCATGACAATATCTGATTGCTTCCAGACATCTTCCGCCTCCACGATTTTGGCACCAACCGATTCATAATCCGCATCCGAGAAGTGAGATGGTACACCAGCACCTTTTTCAACAATGACGTTGAAGCCTGGAGTGACTAGTTTGGATACCGACTATGACAAATAATAAAATAATATGTTCCAGAAGTAAGATGGAGATAAAATAATAATAATGTGAGTCACAGTGAGCAGCCATTGGTGTTCAATTTTTGTTGCATCAATGCGCCTCGCACAAAATGATGGGCGCGTATCCATCGATCTGGCTGCCTGCCTGTCTGTCTGCGTGTCCATGCAAATAAACTCACCTCCGGAGTCGCCGCCACTCTCCTCTCCAGCGGATATCTCTCCTTTGGGACACCCACCGTCAATCTCGAATAAGGAATTCCCTTCGGCGGCGGCGCCTCGTCATCTTTCGCGGTTGAAAATGTCCTGCTGCTGAGGGTGGAGGCGAATCGTGATTTGGAAAGATGGCGAATGACGCCGGTGCGGCATGACAAGCTGGCGTTGGAAAGGGCGGCGCGGCGGATCATGGTCGTGGATGTTAGCGGGTGACTATCGATTCACAACCTCGGAGGTCTTTGCTAGTAGTATGTTGTACTTTGGTTTATTGCTTCTTGTTTCTATCGTGCTCTGCTGCCTTGCATCTCTAGTAGTAGTAGTGGAAGATGATGTTTAGCAGATCATTGGATTGCTCTTTGACGTCTTTGTTGCGCAGCGTCCAGTACTACTAAAAGTGTTGGATGATGGCAATGATGCAAAGTTTATGATGGTGTCGCAGGGCAGGGATGTACAATTATTTTGACATGAAGCGAAAAACTGCACAAAACGCCGATCGACAGCCGGCAAACGCGAAGATTGTGTCAATGTCAGGTGTTTTTTTTTCTTTATCTCTTTCACTCTTTTATGATCCCTAATGAAGCATAAATAGAGATAGAAAAATCTTTCATATCTTGCTTTGGCAAAAGATTCAATCCTCTACATACCTTGTACATAAAAAGATACCTTGTAAAAATGTATGTGTAGTACTCATACATTTTAAATGGTGTACATGATGTACATCGGTAATGACGTCGTTGGATCTTGCTTCTTTATTCAATTTTCCACTGGAAGATCCCAAACGGCCTGTAGACGTTCACGTAGGATTCAGTATAATAATTTACATATTTGGGATCTTCCTGTTCTTACATCGCCCCAATTAATTTGCCTTCACCGACGCACCGACCACCAACGAACTCGTCACATCACAACAACATCATTATCATCTGCCCCTCTCCTTCGCGCCCCCTCCCATCATGGTCAAATGGGCACGCCATGGCCGGCCAGTGCCTAAATCATCGTTGACCCCATGCACTATGATATCCGTGGCAACTGCGACGGCGACGGCGACAGCGACAGCGACAGCGACAGCGACAGCGACGGCGACGGCGACAAAACAATTGATGCAACCATCGCAGCAGCAACTTCTCTCCAGCCCCGGCGTTGACGGGAGCAACAGTGCAGAAACAAATAATTCGCAAGGATTACTCTAGCAACAACAATTTTAAGGGGATTCTGTATTTTGTTGTGCGTGACGACTATATACAAAAACCGCAATGGAAATGACAATCGTGGGGTATAGTAGTATGTGGTAGGTATGGGCATTGAAACAACAATCAACAACATGTCCAGAAAATTGCATCCATGGCAATGGATATGTCAACTTGGCAATAATCAAAAGTCATCACTAGTGTCAGTCGATTAGTCCGGTGGACCCTGTTGGCACCGATGTAGCACGCACGAGGCTTTTCGTGTTAATTTTCCAACACTGGGATTCGTTCGTTCAAGCTCGTTTTTTGCGATGAAAATATCTGTTCTGGGCCCAACTTCGGACTCTGAATCCTGTTCGGTTTTGGGGGAATGTTGAGACGAAAAAGCAAAGCATACGACGTTGTTAGATGCTAGTACCATACTGCAAACATTCAAGAGCGAGTGCACCATCATCATAAGTTGTTACCACACTACTTAACCAATTGGCCTTAAGAAAGGTAAACAAAAAATATTGCACGTGTCCACAATGCACATAGTTTCGATCGAATTATCTACTGACTACTTCATTCATTATCCCTTTGTTCTTGTACTACAACATAATCGAAACTCTAAGAATACTCGAAATTGACTTTGCTTGGAACAAAATTTTACAATTACAATATGTACTATATTTAAGCCTAGTACATCTACTCTCCAGGATAGTCCTTGGTGAGTGCAGATAACAATTCATTGTGGTAATCGAAACATAAAACCTAACCCGAGAAACCGATTCATCATCCGTCGTGAAGAACTGGTCCCGTCAAAAGAGTATCTTATCTACTTCAGGGACCACAATCTTTTTCCCACCACATCCTTTCGCTGCAGCACTTGGTTGCACTGTCGTAAAGAGGTTCCCACAATTCAGCTAGGCCTCCACAAGGAGCTCCTCNCGCTGCAGCACTTGGTTGCACTGTCGTAAAGAGGTTCCCACAATTCAGCTAGGCCTCCACAAGGAGCTCCTCCCACACAACTCTGAACACAATCTTCCTTGTCATAGTCAGGATACCATTTGCTGCTACCAGTGACAGTTACAGCTACACCAGTAGATTTTGCTACGCATGCACTGGCTTCGATCCAACCCAATTTATTCTTGCAACAATTTGCAGCAGTGTCATAAAGAGTATCCCATGTATTCCCAAGTCCTCCGCAAGGGGCAGGGCCACTGCAATCTTGCACACAGACTTGATCACCGTGGTCCACATACCACTTGGTAGTAGCGGTTGCTGGAGTTCCTGTCGAAGCGACTGTTCCCATGCAAGTGACCTTGTCCCAAGAAAACCTCATTTCACAACACTTCTCGAGTGTTTCATACAAATAGGCGGTTGGATTACTCGACATGTAGCTGGGCTCTTCGCCGTCATTCTTGCAGCTCTTGCCGTCACCTAGCCAGTCTGGATAGAATAAACCAGAAGGAATGGCATCAATCCCTGCACATTCGTCATATGCCCAGGAATAATGTCTCTTGCAGCAATCTTCTAGATTAACAAATAAATAGAATCCTTCGGGGTTTGTGCGCATGTAGTAAGGTTCTTTGCCATCGACGAGGCAGCTCTTGTTGTCCCCATCCCAATCTGGATAGTATAGGGCCGGGAGAATTGTGGTCACCACAATGCTGGAATCAGAAGAAAACATGTCATCATATTATTCATGTGACGTTAGAATGTGCAGCAATAAATGTATTGTAAAATAATTCTAAGCAAAAATATATTGTTCTTCCTTACCTGCCAAAGGATGTCCCACTGAAAGAAGCCACAGAGATTAGTTGAGAAATTCCATTTGTTGTAGCCACTTGCAAAAATAATGTTTCGAAGGAGTTATTAGCAATAGCGGCATCAATGGCATCGGAAACCTCCTCAACGAGTGCATTTGACAATGCTTCGCCATTTGAGCAGGCGCTGTCACTACATAACTTCTCGAATAAGATGTCGAATTCGACCTTTGAAATGACATCTGCTAAGGAACGATCTTTGGGAGGGGTTCCACCTTGTCGAAGGAGGCGACGTGTGCTGATAGTGACGCCACCCACCTTCGTGACTCGTACTTCTTGAATTTTTTCCCCGGCTTTCAATTTCGGGGTAATAATTTCTATAATGACCTGCTCGTAAACTGCAGCAAGTTCCTCGGCATTGTCAGCAAATCCAGTGGCATTCACAAGAGTGAGAACTCCAGAAACAATCCCCTCCACCTGTGGCTTTGGTTTTGTTGGCGAATCACTTGGCATGGACGAGGGCGCACTTGAAATTGATGGCACATCAGAAGGGGAAGAGCTGGGCTTCATTGACGGAACATCAGAAGGAGAAGTGCTGGGCTTCAATGATGGAACGTCCGAAGGCGATGTTGAAGGAACATCAGAAGGAGAAGAGCTGGGCTTCAATGACGGAACATCAGAGGGAGAAGTGCTGGGCTTCAATGATGGAACGTCCGAAGGCGATGTTGACGGAATGTCAGAAGGAGAAGAGCTGGGCTTCAATGACGGAACATCAGAAGGAGAAGTGCTGGGCTTCAATGATGGAACGTCCGAAGGCGATGTTGATGGAATGTCAGAAGGAGAAGAGCTGGGCTTCAATGACGGAACGTCAGAAGGCGACGTTGACGGAATGTCAGAAGGAGAAGAGCTGGGCTTCAATGATGGAACGTCTGAAGGCGATGTTGAAGGAACCATTGACGGAACCATTGACGGAACCATCGACGGAACCATCGACGGAACATCTGAAGGCAGTGGATCTTGTGCAAAAGCGGTCGGTAACTGAAAAGGAATGAAGTAGAAAAAACAATGTTAGTTTTTCTGTTATTCCTTAAACGCAAGCACAATATATTCGCGATGAACGCATTGCAGCGCATCCTTCCATTCAAACTCCATTCGAATGAACTCATTTCGATGAATCTGCTCAAATGATGCACATCACTCGATGAAACACGATAGCAATCGCTGCAATGAAGACCGCTGACGGCGACTAAAATCAATGATTACTCACCCCGCCAAAAGAGAGTAGCGAGAAAACGAGGACACGCGAATGCTTCTGCATGATCATGGTTGGAGCGAGAATAGGAAGATCGAATTCGAGTATCGGGAGGGGCGGCGATGTGTGTAGGAGTAATTTTTAATTTGGGCCTTTGGGTTGTGAGTGTTTCAATCAATTAATTATTATGAGAACTAAATATCTGTCCCTATCGTTGGAACAAAATAATGGGCAAACTAATTATTTTATGTTATGGTAGTAGTTGCAACGCATTATTGTTCATTCTCAGTAGATTTTCTTTTGTGTTCATGATTGAACATGAGAGATGGAATGAGGTAAGACAAAACAGAATGAGGTAGTTAAGTTCGTGATTACTGTTCCAAGCGATTACTTATTGTGCCATGTCGCGCAAATTGACTACATAAAAGGGGCTCCTCGAGAGCACAATGAAAACTCAAAAATGTATTTTGAAATCTTGACTCATTTTTTACTCAAGGGCTATAGAGAGGGCTCTAGAGGGCTCAGGAGAGAGAGAAGTACGAGGTAATGATAGGCAGATATCTACCTAGTTGTGTTTTTAAACACAATTCGACATTCTTGCACAAGGAGATATCTTGTGTTGCAATGCATTCGATCACGTTCTTCTCTGACGCGTTTTATCCCGCATACTGTGACATAATTGATTTTCTGTTGCGTTTA